>JAFVLL020006224.1:11750-69027 GCA_021397915.2 Tor tambroides | reverse complement strand
CACGCACTGGAAGGGAGTGAGACCAGTAGATGGATGCCGCAAGGAGTTCTGGGCGTACTCGGCCCAGCCCAGGAACTGGTTCCAAGAGTTCTGGTGGCCATGGCAGAAGGTTCGTAGGAAGCGTCCCACTTCCTGTACCTTTCTTTCCGTTTGCCCATTTGACTGCGGGTGATATCCTGAGGACAGACTAACGGTCACACCTAGGAGTTGGAAGAATGCGTGCCAGACCCGAGAGATGAACTGTGGACCACGGTCTGACACGATGTCTTCGGGGATGCCATAAGTTCTGAAGACACTATTGAAGAGCATTTCAGCAGTCTCCATCGCCGTGGGTAGACCTTTGAGGGGTAAAAGTCGACAGAACTTAGAGAAACGGTCAACAATCACTAGAATGCATGTGTTACCTCCAGAAGATGGTAGATCTGTAATAAAGTCTACTCCTAGATGTGACCATGGGCGATTGGGTATCAGTAAAGGAAGGAGTTTGCCAGATGGAAGATGGCGAGGGCTCTTCGAGATGGCGCATTCCTTACATCCTTGCACGAACCTTCTCACATCCCTTGCCATA
Source organism: Tor tambroides (assembly GCA_021397915.2). Taxonomy (NCBI): domain Eukaryota; kingdom Metazoa; phylum Chordata; class Actinopteri; order Cypriniformes; family Cyprinidae; genus Tor; species Tor tambroides. Next base: position 68,459 of record JAFVLL020006224.1, on the reverse strand, counting down.
TTGGGCCACCAGAAGCGATCTTGTAGCAACGAGAGGGTGTTGTTGGCCCCTGGGTGGCCAGTACCCAAGGAGGTGTGAGCAGAAAGGATGAGTGGAGTGCGTTGTGCTCGTGGGACATACTGACGTCCTTCCGGACAGCCCGGCGGATTGTGAGGAGCTGCATTGGAGGCGACTGGAGGAGAATTCCACTGGATGGGGCTTACAATTACCTTGGAAGGAACGATGCTTTCTGGCTCTTCCAATTTCTCTGAAGAACAGTGAATTCGAGACAGGGCATCTGCTTTGACGTTCTTCGAACCTGGACGATAGGAGATCGTGAAATTGAACCTTGTAAAAAAGAGTGCCCATCTTGCTTGTCTGGGGTTCAAGCGTTTGGCTTCACGAAGGTATTGCAGGTTCTTATGATCGGTCCATACGGTGAATGGATGAGCTGCTCCCTCCAGCCAATGTCTCCACTCCTCCAGTGCCAGCTTGATGGCTAACAGCTCTCTATTACCGATGTCATAGTTTACTTCCGCCGGGCTGAGCTTCCGAGAGAAGGCACATGGGTGTAGTCGTGCTGGGTTCCCCTGCTGCTGTGATAAGACTGCCCCTACTCCGGTGGTGGAAGCGTCAACTTCAACGATGAAGGGTAACTTCGGATCTGGATGAACAAGGAGAGGAGCACTGGTGAAGGCTTTCTTAAGGGTGGCGAAGGCTTCAGAGGCTGCTGGGGACCAGGATAAAGACTTAGGTTTTCTGCGTAGGAGGTCTGTCAAAGGACTGACAATACTGCTGTAGTTTTGGATGAAGCGACGGTAGAAATTGGCGAAGCCAAGGAACCGTTGGAGTTCCTTTATGGTTGTGGGCTCTGGCCAGGTAGTAACAGCCTCTACCTTCCTCTCGTCCATCCTAATCCCGTTGCTGTCAATGTGGTATCCTAGGAATTGAACAGATGGTTGATGGAATGTGCATTTCTCAGCTTTCAGATACAACTGATACTCCCTGAGCCTTTGAAGGACCTCCGCAACGTGGTGGCGATGTTCGGCCGGGCTCCGGGAGTAGATCAGGATGTCATCTATGTAGACAATGACGAAGCGATGGAGAAACTCCCGGAGCACTTTGTGCATAAAATCTTGGAAGACGGAGGGGGCGTTGACAAGTCCATACGGCATTACCAGATATTCGTAGTGGCCAGTAGGTGTCAAATGCGGTCTTCCATTCATCCCCCTCACGTATCCTGATGAGATTATATACACTGCGGAGGTCCAGCTTGGTGAAAATGGTTGCTCCCCAGAGATGTTCCAAGGAAGATGGGACGAGAGGAAGGGGATAACGAAACTTGACAGTAAATTTTATTCAGGGCTCGATAATCAATACAGGGCCTTAAGCCTCCATCCTTTTTTGCTACGAAGAAGCTGGAAGCAGCAGGGGAAGTAGAGGGTCGGATATAACCTTAAAAAAAAAATAAAAAATCCATAAAACAGTCCTTACCCCATTTCAGGACCTCGCCCGTCTTCCACGATAGGATGGGATCATGTTTGACTAACCACGGGCGTCCCAAGATTACCTCAGCGGTGGACCCCTCCAGGACTAGTAGGTGGATGGATTCAGTATGGAGTTGTCCAATGCGCAAAGTGATGGGACCCACACTGTAGCGCACGTTCCGTCTGCTTAATGGTTTTCCTGTTACTGATTGGACTTGGTAAACCTTTTCGTTTGCAGTGGTCGGTAATTTGAGCTGGCGGCAGAGGCTTGCGGCAATAAAGTTCCCTGCTGATCCGGAGTCGAGGAGGATGGAAACTGAAACAGACATTAGAAGCAGTAAGCGTTCCACAAGTAGTGAGAGGTTCCATCTTCTCAACCAAGGGTTGAATAACACTCACCACTGATCGTGGAGGACGAAGGGGGCACGCCAGGATCATGTGCCCTCTAGCACCACAATATAAACAGACCCTGTTTCAGCCTTCTCTGCCGCTCAGCTGGAGTTAAGCGCTGATTATCCACAATCATAGGTTCTACGGAGGTCTCTGGAGGGGTCAAAAGATCGGGTCGGCGGAGGAGTGTAGTCGTGGCGATTGGGTTCAATTCTGCAAGACAGGACTGCATGCGATTCGCACAGCGAATGGATAATTGAATGAACTGCTCCAATCCAATTGCATCATCATAGGCGGCGAGTTGCAATCGAAGTTTGGGTTCCAGACCTTGCCGGTAGGTGGTTAACAGCGACTTCTCATTCCACCCGCTGGCGGCTGCTAGGGTTCTGAATTTAATGGAGTAAGTATTAATATCCATCGTACCTTGTTGGAGATGGTAAATTTGCTCACTTATTGAAGTGTCTCCGGCGGTCCTTCCAAATACTTCGCGAAAATGAGAGATGAATCGTTGGAGGTCATGTGTTGCTAGACCCGCCTGGGCCCAGATTGTTTCCGCCCATTGCAGTGCAGTACCTGTTAGCAGAGAGATTATAAAAGCAATCTTGTCTTACAGGAATGAAGGAGAGCAGATGACACATAGATGAGGCGCACACACACCAGGACGCTGGAGACAAAGGGAGCCAGGAGAAACAGATGACTGAGGAAGAACACAAGGGGTAAGTATCACACAGGTATCTTCAAGATCTGTACAGAGAGTCCACTTCAAATGTACAAGACCGGACAAATGTGCAGACTGAGGTGTGTGCCTTTATACTGGTGCTTAATGAGGTGATTGGATGCGTGACAGGTGTCGGTGATTAGAACTCAGGTGATAGTGATCGTTGTGCTTGAGTGGTGTTGGAGCCTGACTGTTCTGTGACAACAGCAGTGAGTAGTGAACACACACACACACACTTTGAACACATACCTGGAGCATAAATACACCAATGAGCTTTAAAATAAGTTTATTTTCTTTTTACTCCTATGAAGTGGTCTTACAGTAGATGAATTGCACTAGAAAAGAACATTTTAATTCCAGTCAATATTATATGAACTTTGTCTGCAACACAATGCAATCTAAGTTTGTCAAATTCAACTCCAGTAAACAGCTATTATAAATATATAAACCTTTATTCACTCATTTTTATGCCAGAGTAGGATAGACTTCCACTACCAAAAGATCTAATGAAGTGTTTGTATTTTATTTTATCATTATTTTTTTATTATTTTATTTTATTTGTTTATGCTATATTCATATTTTATTACACAGTTGCATTTGGCCTAATCTGTGGGGGCTTTTAGACAAACTGTTTTTAACACTGTATGTTACTGTAAGTGTTGTTTTTGACCAAGAGAGGGAGCCCCAAGCTTGTTGTTACATATGTGGATTTATGATTGTGTGAATGTTGAAAAAAATATTGACATCAAATTCTAACTTTAGTTAAAAAATGCCCACTTGAAGTGGGTGCTTAAACAGCATTTTAAGGCAGGATGTAAATGATGCTATGACAACTCAAGAGAAAATGTAACTCATTTCCATTACAGAATTGCCCTTTAATACAGGTTGATATATTTATATAAATCAAATCATTGTATGCCATTAGTCCTTAATCATATATTAGTAATCACCAAAGTATTTTTGAAACATGCATGGGACATCTCAGTAACCTTTAGGAACCTGTGGCCCACCCTGCCAAGTTCTTTGTTTGCCTTTCTGAAACCATCATGGGAAAGTGTTACCCTTATGCTGAAAGGGCAACAGGACAAAATAGCGTTTATTTCCTTTTTACATTACAGCAGATTGTTTGTACAGTGGAAGTATGTTTGTAGAAGTGAGATATAAATTTTCCACCCAAACATTTCCAGCATGACTCATTGTATGTGGAACACTTCATATGAAGACCTTATGTTCTTGAATTTAAGTGTATCGTTTCCAGCGATAAACTAGTTATTATGAGGGAGCCCTTTTGAATAATAAGCATTTTTAAAAGGCAGAACAAATTACTACTGTATTTTAAAAGGATTTATTGTCTTTTTGAAAACCAGGAACTGCATTTAAGTGGGATCATATACTGTTTTCCAAAATGTAACAAATCTATGTGCATGCTTTATTTTTGATTTGCATATACAAAATAACATGACTATACTTCATACTGCCTTTGCAGATTATTTTGAGAATAAAGCAGGATGCAGAAAACAGATGACACATTGGTTTAAGGATCACTGTCAACATGTGATTATCTGCTTGTCAGTCTTTCATTTAACAGATCCATCATTCAGCAAAGCAAAAACTGAGTGCGTCCAGTCTGACACTGCTGGCTTGGCACTGCTGTAGTGAAACTATTGTGACATATGGCTCAGTGGCACTGATGTTAATTATTACCATAGCTTGTAGAAAAAAAGGACAAACAGATGGAATGAAAAGTGTAGTATGACCATTGAGTCCATCATAAACCATTGTGGAGCCATGGTGTCAATGTCCCACCCATACTCCCGCAGAGTCATATAATTAATAATAATAATAATAATAATAATAATAATAATAATAATAATAAAAGATTAACTGCTAACTAATGATCACCTGCTTTTTTCCCCCTACATGGCTAAAAATAGACTTGTGGTCTTAGCAATGTAGCCAATAACATTTATTTACTATTATTTATACCTATTGTTTATTACTATTTATTAGTGTTTTATATATATATATATATAAAATACTAATATAACATATATTTCTAGTAGAGAATTTGTCAGGTCAGGCACTAACCTACCTAGAACATCATTCCAGTTCATCCTAAATCCTAAATCCCACATGTGTTCAGTGGGGTTGAGATCAGGGTTCTGTGCAGGCCGGTCAAGTTCTTCCACACCAAACTCATCCAACCGTGTCTTTATGGACCTTGCTTTCAGCTTGGCAGCTGTTCGCCCTTGCAGTGGCAAACTATGTGTAACCATGTGTTTCCCTAGACGTATCTGAGAACTTTCAAGTGCCTTGGTGGAAGAGTGACATCTCACAGCAACAACTGGCAAATCTGGTGCAGTCCATGAGGATGTGATGCACTGTAGTATTTAAAGAAGCTGGTGGCAACACATCAAATGTCTGTGACGCTTGTTCAGTTATGTATCAGCTGTTTAATGATTTATGATAAAACAAATGTTTACACATTACAAATAAAAGCAGTTAAATGTGAGAAGATGTTTCTTTTACAAAAAAGAAAATGATTTAATGTTACACTTATTCTCATATTGAAAGAAATTGTGTATATTTTAACATTTATACTGTTGCAGTGTCTTGACTAGTGGTCTTCCATTGTAAGTGTGAGAAAGAAATGTACAAAAGTGACAAGCTGTTGTACCCCTAAAGGTAAATTTTTTTACTTATTTTTATGATTATCGGTGGTAACTGACAGCATGACTGAACCAGGAGCATTTCAGTAGAATAAAGAACACTTCTATAGCACCTGAACATCACAGTCACCACTCACAGAAAAGTGAAGATGGGTCACCATGTCAAGACTGCTATCACTGAATCAAACTGAGATAAGGGCTAGATTGTGTTTCCTTTTTGTGTGAGTTGATTGAATTTGAATGATGAGAAAGATGCTCTACTTTAATCCACTTCCAGATCAGTCTGAAGTGCTTTGATCTGCTTTCAGCCTAGAGCCTAAATGTGGTTTGTTGGATGAAAAGATCGGGCTCAGGTACCTCCTGCAATTATTGCACATTTATGGATATTTTTTGCTCATTTTTCCCTCTGCCTTTATCCCAGGTAAGAATTGTAAGTCTAATTACTTAGAGATATAATAGCACACCTCTTCTCAACAAGCTGCATAATTCAGTGTCATTCATGTCCATAGCACAAACAAGTTGCATGCCCATGTTTAAAGCTCAGGGCTAGAAGTTTTGTTTAAATCACTAACCTTAGCTATGTTAAATAGTAGACTAACAGTGATGCTTGCACCACTAATGAAGAAAACTTAACCATGTGAGATGAAATTCAGTGTGACGTACAATAGCTTGTAGAACTGATTGTCTGTTTGCCTGTAGTCATTTGTATAATGGCATTCTTCTCTTCTTATCTATAGTGATGGAATATCTTCTGCCTAATGCTGAGTTCGTGATTTTGTTACACTATCTGATGTTCTCACTACACTTGTGAAAAAGTGTGCTTAATTGTATTTAATGTGCACTTGTAGTTTACTGTTACAAATCTGCACTTGCAGGTAATATGCTTATAAAGTACTTCATTATAATTTCAACTGTACTGTGTATTCAATATCACATTTAAAGCTGATATATTTGAAATGTATTGCAATTTCATCACAAATGTGTAATTACATTACCATAAATCAGTATATTCGGCAGTGCACATTTACATCAATAGTAATAACATATAAAGATGCACAGAATTGCTACTTAAGGGGGAAAAAAAGCACACTTTAATTTTTAAATTTAAATGATTTAATATATTTTCATTTAATTGCAATTAACATGCAGTTATATGTCTGAAAGCATTACATTAAGTTTCACCTAAGTATATTTTTTTGAAAGTATATTGTTTATGTAAAAAGTACTCTTTTAAAACGTATGCTAATGTATATCCAAAACCTGTCATATTGTGCACAGAATATGTTTTCAGGTGTTTAAATTCTGTCCTGAAGGTTTCAACTTATCACAGAGCATGCAAGGTCATGCAGAGAGCACAACACAATCTTCTATAGATTAGGCAGCTCCAGTATGATTGACTCAAGGGGCGAAATACTGGTGTGGCTGAGAATGTTGAAGATGAATTATGTAACAAAACCCCCTTGTTTTGATTTTTAATATAATACGGTGCAGATTCAACATGCATCTTGTTCCTCTTTGCCACAATATCACAGGATAATATTAAAATATAGCAGACAATCATTTTAGACAGAGTGCCACACACACACACACACACAAACATCTTGTTACATTAAGTCCATAAGTGCTCCAGCAGGCCACAGATCAATCCGAATTAACGGCAGCCCACCTACACGTAGATCATCATTTTAAGTAGCTGTCTGATTTAGTTTGAGTGTGTGAGACAGAGAAAGAGAAATAACACATGAGGGTAAAATAAAAGAAAGATTACTGTCATCAGTCCAAAGGCTGTGTTTTTTAAATTACAGAATTGCAGAAACTGCAGTAGAAAAAAAAAGCCTTTGGGTTTAAAAGGCTATGCTCAATTAATTTGTTAATATTAAACAATACTGCAATATGCCAAAGCATGTGGCAGCTACATTTGCAGAAGTAAATAATATGAAACAAGTCATGTTTCAGCATGGGGGAGGCTTCAGTGATCTTTTCACAGATTAACCTTTAAATGTGACTGGACAGACACCACAGGCTTAACATTATATCACTGAGAAAAATCAACTCAAGCTGTTATAAATAGTACAAGCATTTGCACTAAATTAACTGTCATGAATATGGTTTAAGCAGCAGACATCAGCTATATCACGTTAAAAACATAATAATAATAATAATAATAATAAATCTTAAATGCAATCTAATGGAATTATTATCATTTGCAACCATTTATTCTGTTATTTTGCAACAATTTAATCTGTTCTGTTATTATGAGTTTCAGTGCGTCCAACAGAACCTTATTTTATTCTTGAGTTTTAATTTAATAATCTTAGTCCTTAGGATTTGTCCAAATTATAACATAATTACATCACCAGTTTAGTACAGGAGTAGTTTATTAATAGATTCAGATATGAATACATATGAAAATGATCTGAATCAAGTCTAATGAAAACTGAACGAATGATCTGTAGTTCATGGAAGTTAACATATAAATCATTTGGAATCACCAGACTAAATTCCTTGCAGCCTCTGATGCTGTCCTGATGTGTGCTGCTGGTTGCGTGGAAACTGATCAGTGCGCTCTCACTCTCTCACTCTCTCTCTCTCTTTCTCTCTCTCTCTCTCGATTTCTGTCCGCGGCCGAACGCGTCCACGGCTCGCGCTGCGTGTGAATCTCCAGCACTAAACCAGAAGGAATATTAGCGCAAATGGCACTGAACTCCCTTCTCTACAGCAAACACGCGAAGGCGAATGCCGAGAAGAGCAGAGATCTCAGAAGACAGAGAGGAGAAATGTGAGTCAGTCTTGTATTTGAATGAGAAGTGCACTGAATGCACGCTACATTCCAACGCGTTTAAATGAGGAAATAAGACACACTTGACAGCTCTACAGTAAGCTTTTAGACAGTCTATAGGTGTTTAATGAAGGTTTATAATTACAGTGTAAACTCTTGGTTTTATTTGTAATGTTACTTTTTCTTTCAGGAGTCATGTTTCTATAGTGAATGAAGAAAACTATGCATAACTAACTAAAAGACACTTGTGACTCTTGTAAAACTTGCAAAACATAAACTGTTTTACTTATCACTAAATATTAAATATTATCACTATGCAAATAAATAAAATAGTTATTTACATATTAAAATGATATACATTTACGTTGAATTTAAATGTTTTTTTAAATTATTTTCTTATATATTCTTATTATTTAATACAAAATGAGGAAATGTACAGTTTGAAAATGTACCTTGAGGAGTCATTTGTACTCATGCTTAAAAATGAATTAATGTGGTCAGGTTGGTTTATATACTTTCTGACTTGAATAAAATGTATTATGAGATAATTTAGATTTTGCAACATAAAGCACAAAACAAAACATTTCTTACAGTGAAGTTGTTTTAATAATTAGTGTGGACAGTAACTACTGTATTTAATTATACATAACTATGTGTCAAACAGTTCAGTAATATATGTGGAGACACCAAGGTCATAAATTCTGTTCTTTATTCATCACTTTATTTGTCCGTTCACGCTTAGACCTTCAAGATAGGAAAGAGTTTGTGCATGATGTTGTGTGATTTATGATTATTGGCCATTGATAGGTTTTCGTAGATTATTGATTTAAAAAAAAAAAAAAAACCTCAGATAATTGAACAGTACAGGTTGACAGCACGGTCACCGTGTAAACTATTACACACTGCCAGCAGCCAGGAGCACTCAGACATTGTTTGAAATGAATTATTAAACAAGACTAGAGATAAGGAAGCACAACAGTTTGCAGACTAAGAACTGTTTCTCAAGATTAAAGCTTGTGATGGTTTCAAAAGACATAGACTAAACCAAATGATAAGCTGCCTCAAGCATATTTTGTGTACATCAAACAGCTATTATAACCTATTTTTTTAAACCACCATTCTCTGTTCTCTCAACACCCACACCTATTTTACATTTACACTACTGGGTACTGAACACTGTAAAACTGAAAATGTGCAGTTACCCTAAAGAGCTATTTCAACTTGATGTGACCCTGAAAATTACTTTACATTTTAATGTAACAGTCCTTCAGTCCTGCTGAATAAAGTTAGACATTTGAATATTACCACTTTTGTAAAATATTACAATAAAAAAAGGTTTTACAGTCTCCAACTAAAGAGTAAATTGGAGAGTCAACATGATTTTAAATAGTGAAACATGGTTCTTTTGACCATGTTTTTCATTAGCCCAATATAGCCAAAGATGTTGATAAAACATCTCTGTTAGCTTTCATCTAACTGCAACTCCTAATGTTAGAGCTTTCCAGAGTCAGTCATCTACTAGGCTGTCTCATCCTATAATGCTTACATTCAGCATGAGCAACAAGAATAACAGTTTAAGAAAATGACAAAGTGGCAATATCAGGCCAGTTATCATCTCAGTCAAGTTCTATCTAATGATACGTTATTCAATACAGTCCAGTTCTGTCGAAGCTTCTTTCCTCCTTTCCCATCCCTACTCTAATGTATCTTTCATTCCCTTCACTGTAATTTGTATTTCTGTTTGAAAGTCTGGACACAAATCTTATGGTAATTCACTGAAAAGTCATAGCAGTACAAGTCAGAAGTTGCTGCATACAAAAATATCTATGTGTCCATGGCTGATCATACAAGTCACATGCATTTCCATGCTGACTGAGTTGATTTGTGGTGATTAGTGCTGGTTTGGTGTTTTTTTGGTCAATAGGAATAATGCTACATTAACTAGCTAGTTAAGAAGTGTGGTGGGTAAACCAGCACACCAGCTTCCCATGCTGCCAGGAAGAATCCAAAGCACATGTCTTGATGGCTCTTCAATCAGGCTGAAGTAGAAATGGTCTTATCATAAATCATATAAAGTATGTGTCTGTAATTTGTGACTCTCATCCATTATGTTAATTTATAACAACATTTACATGACTAACTCACTGTTATATTTTTCTTTTCCAGTCTAAACTGGTTCTTTGGCCTTTCATTGCAGGGGCAGGGTCACATCAGTTTTCTCCCTCAAAATGTTCTGTCCTGAACCTTTTAACCTCATTTTTCATCCTTCTCTTCTTTCTTCTCTTCTGTAATGCAAGACTTGCTCCTCAGATTATCTTGTTTCCTCTCTTGTTCTCTCTGTTGAATCATGTAAACATCCTGTGTGGTTTCTCCTCACCCCCTGCATGCTTCCCTCTCATGTCTTGTTTCAACCTTTATTCTGTCCATCTCTGTCCACTGAGCTGCTATTGAGCTATCATTGATTTTTTCCTGTCTCTCTCAGTTGTATTTCTCTGCAGATCTGTGTTTTAGGTCTTTGTTGTCCTCATCTTTCACTGTCTGTCTGTCTCTCCTTATGTGTCCGGCCCACACTATCGCTTGCGAAAATGTCATGACAGAACCCTGTTGTGTATTCATGAGCGGTACAGCTTTTCCGGGGGTTTTTTTCAGACTCTTATCTAACCTATCTTCCATCACTTTGCTCATCCTTAGGTCACCCTTCCACACTTTAATAAAGAAAACTTTATGGTACAGCAAGGCTAAAAGCTCTTTTATTTTAAACCTAGGTAAATAACTGTCTTGGTTTGGTTTTTTGGCAGGAGAAGTCTTTGGTCACTGAAGCATGAAAGCTGAGCTAATGTCTTCCTTTCTCCCTCTCTCTCTTTCTCTCTCCCTTCTTCAGCCTTCAGTTAGGGATCTATTTGCCTGGCATTTCAGCTGCTTTTGTAGTCTAGAACGTCTTATTTCCCCCTCCCTTCAACAAACAGTCTCTCCTTTAGGAGACTCCCACAAGTTATGTGATACTAAGAGGTACTTAGAGATCGATTTCATTTTTAATCTGCGTAAGTGGACAGTGGCGGGTCCGCTGCCATTTGTCAACTACAAACCCAGTGACTTTTGGTACTGGAGAATTCGGAATTATAAGTAATAAGAGGTGATGTAATACATAAATAGAGAGCCAGTGATTTTTATATTGGTGGAAACTGCTGGCTTGTGCAGAGTTGAGATCAGTTTTGCAGTTTTTCTTACAATGGTTAAGGTTGGAAATTATTGCAGCCAACTGAGGAAGTTGTCTTCTAGAGCATGTTGCTCTGAAGATTTGTAAGAGGATAGCCGCTTCTTATATGCTGCTGATATATTAATGAGCTAAGGTGAGAAGCTATTTTTATAAGGTTGGACAAAATAAATAAAAAAGAGTGAATTACAAAACAAGTTGTTGTTCATACTTACTTGCACTTCAGACAGAACGAGCTGCGTCGTAAGTTAAACTATTATTATGGATTACTGACCACAACATTGGTGGGATTAAATATCCAAAATGGCAACCATAGTTCAAATAGCAGGCAGTGTTCCTTACCTGCCCTCTCTTGTACTGTACATCATTTGGGCTGCTGTCTTTTCCATCTGCAATATTTAGAATGACCAGTGTTTGTGGTAAGGCTAATTAAGTTAAATATAAGCATTCAAATTAAGATTTATTTTGGCAGTTTATCAAACCCAGATGTAGATTTAGCCCAGAATAAAAGAGCATATGTTGCACTTTGCAAGACTGATATGTAAAAAATGTCAGTCTGAAAATTTTTTTTATTGAATCTGTCCCAAATTAATCTGAATTTTTTAAGTACCTTTCCATCTGTCACCTAGCACATTTGGGTTTGCTGATATCGGTTTTGCTGATATGTCTTTGGAGGGTGGGGTTTTTGATAGTAGTTGAGTGATCGAAGGGATTGAGGCATTGATTAAAGCAAATCCATTTACATGTTTTCATTATGTATGTTCATTATATATATTTCAAATTTCTTGTCTTCTCTGCTTTGCAGTTCATATTAGATTTAAATAAATAAATAAATAAGGAAAAAGGCAAACATCTGGCAACAAAGTATTATAATTTTTGTTTGTAAATGTTCTGCCTATTTAAAATTTCTTCTTGAAGAAACATCTTGTTCACATCTTGTTCACATGTCATTTTTTGTCTGTCCTGGATTTTATTAATGCCTGTAGTGAAGTTATGAATTAGGCCATCATAGCAGGGATTTCAATCAACCAACACTTTTGAGGAAGTGCCATTTTTTCTGTTATCAGTGTGAGTGGATATTCTTTGAAGGTTTTTTAATTGTGTGAGCAAAAATGATATGAAGCAAGCAGGGAAATAATAATGGCTAAAACCCCACTGCTTTGAGCATCAAGCAAATAATTTTCCACCAGTAAATTAAAATTTAAAGGTTAAGGCATCAGTCAGCTTATTAATTTTAATTTCTGTGCTGTAGTCTGTGCTGAGTTTGTGATACTTGTATGTGTATGGTTCTTTGTATGTTTGTCTGTGTATACTACCGGAAGATAGGATATAAGAGATGTAATTCATTGAAAGTTAATTAGGGATGATCAAAGTAGGCTATGTACAAATCCTTAAATCACAAGAGACTGGTGAGGCATTGCTGCAAGTGATGGCAAGAAAATGAAAATTTGTTTTATTAAGAGAAACATGCAGTTAAACAATGGCATGGCTTCATTAATGGGTATTCGTAATGTCAAGACAATGGCATTGTATAGTATTAAAAAGGACTGGGAAATATAGCTAAAAACGAGTCAAAAAAGCTTGAAACGAGTCATCAGCAATTTCAGTTATACTTCCGTAACTTATCTACGTAGGTCTGTTACAAATTTGCATAATGCCAGTCTGTGGTTTTCATTGGCTGCCTGTGAACAATGTACTTTGCCCTCACACACACTTTAGTTGGTTCGTGTTATTGACATGTGAAGAAGACACTGTATTCTGTGGAGTCAAAGCAAATTTTCCTTGATGAGGATGCAAAGAGTTAGTGGTAAAAAGTTCATTTTTATAATGATACCACAGCAGTATAACTCCAACCTATTGTTGTGTACCCATCATTTATTGACACTTCTTTAAATAGATCAGCTTATCAGCTGTGGGCCCACTAAAATTGTGTCAATTAATGCAGATAGTCCGTCGTAAAAATAAACACTTCTGTTTGTTGATGGACATACTCTTGTTAATGCTGATATAAAGGATTTACACTGGAATAAACACTTCATAATGTACCACAAACTGAGAAAAAAATTACCACTGAGAAACATTCTGCTCATGTCATGCTTGCGAATTGATATGGTAAAATCAACATCATCGTTACCATCATAATGGTGTTTACAATCGCTGAGGACTGAAGAAGCCTCCGAAGCTGACATTCAGATAACGGTAATGGGCATTTTGTTTCCAAAACATGCTGTAAGTGTAAAACCAACCACAACAGACTGCACCATCTGACCAATCAGAGCAGCTTAGGCTTGCAGAAAGGCGGGGTTTAGAGTGACTGAAGATACAAACAAATTGTTTTATATTGGTTGAGAAATTAATTGATTTGAAAAAAAAAGAATGTGTTTTTTGACCTTATGCATGTATACCTATTGAAGGAGGCCTCCAAAACAAAATTAGGAACCTTTAAAATAGCATAATTTGGGCTCTTTAACTCTCATTCTTAATTCTCATACTTCAAAATTATCACACACAGGGAGCACAGCAGCATTCAAAGGAAACACATTATGATCTTTAAATATTCAGAAATATTAACCATTAACTGTTTGTTTTCTTCAATCTTCTAGACTTGCAAGCTGTTGGGCATTTTGATGTTGGGTACAGCCCTCTGGATGCTCTCAGCACAGGTTGTACTCTAAAGGGATTATGCCTGCTGTCCCACAATGCTGCTACCATCAGGTTGGCTGCTTCGGCACTCTATGGTCATGTGGTTGCTATTTCACAGCTTAGTGCTGATGACACTGTGCTTCCACCATGCTGCGACTTCCTGCTCCAAACACTGCTACTGTTCTGACATTGAGGGCTCGTTTGGCGGTAAGACTATGCGCTGCAGCAACCTGCATCTTACTGAGATCCCTCAGGACATTCCCAATGACACACAACGCCTCTACCTGGACTACAACCTCCTGACCAGCATCCCTGCCAATGCCTTTCATCATCTTCCACTGCTAGCTGAACTGGATCTTTCCCATAATGAACTAGCTTTGCTTGAACCTGGAGCCTTCAGAGGCTTGGCAGTCTCTCTACAGTTTCTGGATCTCTCGTCCAATCAGCTCACGACGCTGGATCCAGATGCCTTTGAAGGTGTTAGAGCAAGATCCAACCTCACTGGAAACCCCTGGCACTGTGACTGCAGGCTGCAGACAGCCCTTCCACGCCTAGACCTAGAGCCTGTGTCTTTGACTGGCATTATCTGTCAGACATCTGAACCCTCAGACTCTGGAGCCCAAGGCGTGCCTTTCCTGCTGGCCAAAGACCTGGACCTGTGTGTGGTGCTCAAAAAGACCACGGACGTGGCCATGTTGGTGACCATGTTTGGATGGTTCACCATGGTCATCTCCTACCTGGTCTACTATGTGAGACACAATCAGGAAGATGCCAGGCGCCACCTGGAGTATCTCAAGTCTCTGCCCAGCAGGCAGGGCAAGTCTGAGGAGTCTTCCACCATCAGCACTGTGGTATAGTGCCAGGCCAAGTGCTCATGACATATGGAGGAAGCTCCTCAGGCTGCCAAAAGGCAATGGCACACTGGACAATGGGCTACCTGTCTCTAAAGTTTCAAATTGATTAAACCCATAGAAAAACAAAGAAAAAATGGCTTTGTATCCCTTGAATCACAGACCACTCACTTCAAGGTACCACTCAGGATTGTTCAGTACCCTCCCAAAAAAACAGAAAGAACTTCTGACATAGGATGCTTTGTGGTCAGTGGACTGCAATGTTCACAACAGGGAAATGTGAAACATATCATGCTAAAATCATCCACAGACATAGGCATGGACAGAGATGACTGGAGACAGAAGGAGGGAAATCACAGGGGCCATCTAATCCAATTCAGATGAATAATTGATTCAGAAATGGCCGAGCTTGAGGCTCATCTTGACTAAGAGGTTTGTCTGCCCTGCATGCTTTTAAAGGAGGCGTTGTCTGTTTTTTTCATCCAGTGGTTCTTTTTTCAGTCAGATCCCCATTTGGCAGGCAACACATGGAGCGTAAAGCACTCATCCTACTGGGTATTTACAAAAAGTACTGTTGTTGTCCCTGCAGGCAACATCAAAATTTTACAGAGCAACACATTCTTGCATGCATCAATGATTTTTCAGGTGTCTCAGTAAACATAGTATACAAACTGTGCAAAAGTAAAAAGCACTGTAGTGTGCTTTGATACTTAGTGGTTAGATTTTTAGGGGGAGCACAGAAAATGGTTAATTATTTTCTTTATGAATCCTGCAGTGTTACTGACACTGTGACTTAAAAGAAATAAACAGGTTAGCTTGTTATTTTCGTGATCAGTGACTGTAAGATAAATCACTGTTGTCGTTTCTGAGAAAACCCTGAGACACTTTAAAAAATGATTTAAAATGTTTCAAAACTTTTATGTTTAAAGATAATGAGATGATGCTGACCACCACATAGTGTGTTTGCACTGTTAGAGCAGATCCTTGGTATGTCACATCCAATATTGTGTGATTGTTCAGTTTCTTATGTTGAGTGCCAGCAGGAATAATTCAGAATGTCTGCCAAGATAAATCATAAGCTGAAATCCACCTGAATGTTCTGCCGGTGTGATTTAATATCTGCAAAGCTTTACAATTCAAATCTGTAAATTAAGAAATTAGCATTTTGTTAATTCTTTACAAAAGGCAGTAAAGGATGTCATGGAATTCATTAGGTGCACTCTGTTCCAAAACCTAATGAGCTGCCTAGCAAGACATTTTAATGTATCATAGGCGCTCCTGACAGGAAAGCTGTTACAAATCATAGGCATAATTTTGCTGGCATCTGGCTAGACAGTAGATAACAAGGCAGCTTACTAAGTAATAACTGTAGTCCAGATGCGGTTGTAAATTGGTTCATAAGCACTAGGTTTTTATATTAAAAAGAAAGAAAGAAAGAAAGAAAGAAAACACTTTACATTAAGGTTCTAAATATTAACATCAGTTAATGCATTAAATATAATGAACAAACAGTGAACAATCATTTTTACAGCATTTATTTATTTTTATGCTAGTGTTAATTATAATAAATATATAATGTTATATTTAATTAAAAGGTAAAACATGTACAGTTAAAAATCTATTAGTCTATGTGGAAATTAAAATGCTCTAAAAGCACTGTATTGTTCAGTGTTTTTCATATTTTCAACTTTTGTCTAAGCTAACCTTAATGTATACAACCTTATTGTAAAGTGTTAGTGAAATAAATTATTTGCTGATCATGCATATGTTGGATCTTCTATTTCAGTGTAAGCAACAGGAAATGTATGCATTATGTGGTTTGCTTATCTGCAGAGTGCCAACATGGCATTGTTTTTAGGTCTCTGTGATCACAGGGTGTATTCAACCCATAGATCCTAACATTATTCAAGAATTATATAAATGTCATGCCGAAAATGAAAGGTAAACTTTGAGAGGTAAAGCTTATTTTCATCTGTATTACTCATTTATTTTTTTACTTTACATATGGATTGTGCACTTTTAGCCTGTTCATTGCCTGGTTTACCAAATAAATTAATTAATTAAAAATAAAGAAATAACAACAATCACAATAAATTAGACACTGACTATTTGTTCCTACATCTCATATATTATTTTACATTTTTGCAAATATAAATTGTTTAAGTTCTGCATTGTCTAAATTGAATCATAAAAGCTCAGTAGATTGCCGAGTTCTTTGCAAGGTGTCAAAACACTCCTTGCCATTTTCACAAACATGCCTTTACACACAAACATAGTGGCCTTTATCTGTGCAAGTAGCTGTGAAAGTCACCCCGGTACAAAATGACCCACTAAAATATACCTAACAACTGATTGTTTATGATGTATATGATCTCAAAACATCTATACTGCACCATAACTAACATTTGTAATATTGCAATATATTTAACAAGCATTTAGCACAAGTTAAAAGACTATATGTTAAAATATTCACTGCTTCAATAGTAGTAATAAAAAATATTATTACTAAAAAAACCTAACATTTTATATGTAGAGTTATATCCAATTTTACAACTTTGCTGCTTTGACATGTCCCAAAACCCTAAAACATCCATAAAAAAGACAAGAACAACTTTACAGCTAAAATAATACCATTGTAACAGAAGTTTATAAGTGCTTTTATAAAACTTTAAGCTTCACATTTACAATTAGTAAATTGGTCCCATTCTCATGCATTGTAAATGTGGCACAGTGATATTGGTTGATTGATTGATTGATTGATTGATTGATTGATTGATTGATTGATTGATTGATTGATTTAAAATGAGTAAAAAAAATTTTTTTTTATCAACATGCAATTAGTGCTTTTACTGAACTTGAAATGTTCTGAAAACACAATGAGTTCCATTTATTAACGTTAACATTAGTTTTAGTTAATATGAACTAACAATAAAAAATTCACGTTATTAAGCATTTATTGATCTTAGTTAATGTTAATTCCAACATTTACTAACACATAATTAAAATCAAATATTGCATCTGGTAATATTATTAAATGGAAGTTAACATGAACTAAAAATTAAAAGTTAACAAAGACAAATAATTACTATAACAAATGTGTTTATCAATGTTAACTAATGGAACCTTATTATAAAGTATTACTAATATTCAGTAACTTTCGAAATATCTCTTAAAGTGCTAAAAATTGGTTTAAAGAGCATAACTATTGCTGCATGTACGATAGGATGTATAATGTGCAGTCTATGCAAACACAGCCAGTGTCTTTTAAACAAGAAGTGCCAATCAACTCAGGAGTGCCAATTAAACTTTCACATCTTTTTGCACAGCTGCAGGCCTTTGGGTGAATGTGTTTCTGAATGTAACGCTGACCACTGGCATGTTTTAGTCAGCAAATGTTCTTATACTGCAGCTTAACTGATATGCATATGAGCAACAATAAGGTTATGGGTTAAATTCCCAGGTAATAACAAAAACAAGCAGTCTTAGAGGGTGATCAAAGCATGCTATGCCCCATCGATCGATGCATGACCCTTTAAAGTTAAACTGCCTTTGAGAGGTGCTTTTAATATATGTGTAGAAATCTGATTACAGGTCCTCTTCAGAACTTGCAAATTCCTTGACTGATATTTGGTTACTGGAGAGAAAATGGTTATGATACACTTGGCATCTGCTTGAGACTTCAGGTCCTGTCAGAAGAACCTTGACTGACTTTTGAAATAACATCTGGAATTACTCCCCAAACACCATTTTAAAGGTGCAATTAATGCCATTTATAATGCATGAAATATGCTGACATGCCGATCAATCAATCAAGATGCCTCAGAGGTGATGGCCCTCCTTCTTGATGTGTTTTCCTTGCTGGGTTGCTGTGAGGCAGATTTCCCTGCCCTGGACTGTTGCCCAGAGAACCTTGAGGAATCTTCCCAGCAGTTAAGGATGTTCTGAAAGGGTATTCCTATGGGGACCAGAAAGTCGAACACGGGAGAAGAAAAACATGACCTAGTCTAGTTACAGAGCCTGAAATAGTATGAGTCCCATATTATATACTGGTAGAAGAATGAAAGACTTAAGCATTTGTGCCTCAATTAGAGCAGTTAGATATTTAACATAGAAGATAATAGGAGGGGATCTTAAGGTCAACATGAACTGTTACTTGCAACTTAATCTCTAGACAATGTTATTGCAGTATTGATGTTTTTAAACTAGTTTTTATTTTTATATTATTCTCCATTTTCAATAAAATTATTTGTTTTTATATTGAAAAAATGATACTATTTAGTTATTTATTTTTATTTTAACTTTAGCAATTTTAGCTACTAAATTAAACTCTAAAACGTGAAGATGGAATGCAAATTAGATCTATTCTTAAATTCTGATGGTGAAACTTACAAACTGAGAAAAGTATTAACAGAGATATATTGTAATAATTATTAAAACAAATATACATTAGGCAAAATATTTGCAAAACAGAATAATGCATTTAATGTGTCATTTCAAGACATGATGATTTGACATGATGCACATTTCTATCATTTCCATATGATACATGCTACATGAACAGGTGAACAGCATGAAGTTGTAATTATTTTGTAATAATTTTGAAAAAGAGCACACCTGTAAATGTCTATGATTCCTAGAAATCCGTTTTTTTTTTTGTGTGTTTTTTTTTTGGATTTCATTAATAGGTCGTATCATTCATGGACAAATGGCAAATGGAATAAGTTACATCGCACACCAATTATTCATTAAATCAATTCTTTTACTTCAGTAATCTGTTGACATAGCAGCACCAGAATATGGAATGTAAAGTATAACATATTGTTATATCTAAGCAAAAGCAGTGTGATTAATATATTGTCACTGTCAAATCCTGCAACAATATAAGCAATTTACAAGACAATTTAATTCTATGTGCTTCATGAAAAATATTAAATCCCATTGCAATCTTTAAACATTTTGAAATCACTAAGATATTGTGTGGTGGATCCCAACAGGTCTGTGTATTTTCTGTAGCAGTTCTAACAGAGATGCTGGGTTTAGATCCATGTGCAGAGATTTTAATGAGCAACACTGATAGCTATAAAAATCTAAATACAGAATCACAAGAGAATTTCCAAAGGGTCAAAATATGCAGTCAGGCATGATGAAGAGTAAACAAATGCAAATCACAGTCTAAAAGCACAGGTACAAGATAACCAGACAGGAGTCAGATGAACCATGACAGACAGGACTATGATTATAGAAAACTGCAGCGGCAATTACATTCAAGTAATGTGCAGAAAATGACCAAAAATGTGCAGAAAGTGAATGCGACTATAAATGCACAACAACGAAAAATGATGAGCAGGTGTAAGCAATCAAAATTGCAATTCCGGAATCTGGTGGCTACAGCACCTTCGGTGAGTAAAACAATCAGCAGGCATTTCAAACACATATGAAAAACAGAATTTTATACCCTTGTGAATTTGAAGGTTGCTTTGGCAAATATCTAGTCATTTATTGAATTATGTGATAATGGTACAAGTTGGTCTATGATTATCAGATCAGTGTTGTCAGGTCAGCAAAAACCAATGGGAGCTGGCGAACTCAAAAAATAATTAGGCCTAAATTTGTAATTTGTGATTATTTAAACAAAATAAAATACATGCAAATAGTTAATAATAAAGTATGCCATAATTTTTATTGAGTGCGGAAATCTTACCTGTTTCATGACTGACAAATATGCATCATATTACACTTATTAGTTTGTTTATGTTAAAACTGTGTAATCCAAATGGGTGGACAAATCAAAAACTTAAATTTAGGTCTAAATATTTTTAAGTATATCAGTGAGGTCAAATCTGGCATATGCCTAGAGGCAGCAAGTTTGAAAATGTTCAACTGAATGAGATTAGAATGCTGCTGTGCAAAGTTGTTGTGTGGCTTCAGAAGACTTGCTACATAAATTATGATAACAATGATGATTTTCCCCCCAAGCTCAACAGCCCCATTGTTTGGAAAAGACATTCATAAACACATCTGATCTTGTCTTGCTTGTATTCCTTCCTAACAAGCAATACAGAAGGGAAAGATGACTAAACTAATAATGAATAAATGAAGGCAGAATATTCATTTTGAGGTGAAATATACTCCTCCTGAAATCATCAATTTCCATAACAGATCAGTATTTCTAAAATATAGACGGTAAGACTTTCATTTGCTCACATCTCACTTTCACTCACACATGCAACAACAATGGACAGAATCAGACAATCTGCAAACACAACAGTAATATATTTACACCCAGTCCGTCATAGACAAAATTGTACAGTATGTAGTTGTAGCCAAGAAACATTCGTTCCTGACATTTCAGTAGAAGAGTAAATTAAGAGGACCAGCAGGTGAGATTGTATGTGTGTGTGTGAGTGTAGAGGGGGGTTGGTTTAACAGGTAATGTTACAGTCCTCTACCAAACACACACCTGTTGCCTCAGGTTCATTTACATTTCAGACTAGCTCACCTTGCACTTTGGGAGGCAGTGTGTGTGTGTGTGTGTGTGCACACACACTTCTGCTTAGTAATGACTTTGGATTAAAAACTCCAGAACAAATTTCTATGTAAATAATTTGAAAGTACTTTTTTATGTACATATTATTCTGCTTGTGCTTCATGGGGCCTGATATGTGGAACCTTACAAAAATGTACAGTGGCTATATCATGCATGTAATCAGATGATATAAACATTCTTAATATTTCTTCATACATCCATATCCATATGACATCTGCATGCTACTTTAGGTTACTTCGTATTATTTTCATATCTCTCTCACTTTCTCACTCTATTTTGCTTCTTTCTGTCTCTTTGATTCTATAAACAACATTGCCCTCTACAGGTAAGTGCTAAGTGTTAATGTAAACAACCATTATTATAGAGGTTAGTATAATTTGTGAAGGCTGCAGTGAAACAAACGAACAAACACAAAAACCTTTGTCTATATTCCCTAGATTTTATATCAGTGTAGTGTAAGTTTTCAGCAGTTTTTAGTATAAACTGTGGGTGAAATGGGTGACTTGTCAGGCTTGTCAGCAGCAGCATCTGTAACCTTAATATCCTAATTTTTGGTGTTTTAAGAAGGATTGTGTCCAAACATCAAACAACAAAAAGTGGCCACAGAGAACTTCACAAAGCCAAAATCCATGAACAAGCTGTGATTACTAAAACTTTAATGACAGAGACCAGTGGTAAAATGCAACAACAACAAAAAAGGTCTCATGGTCACAAAACATGGACAGTTGGAGCACCAAGATGAACATCAACATCTACCCTGGCCACCTGACTGAATGTTATCCAAGTTTTAAAGAGAGTGAGAAGCAGATTTGCTGCTTTATTATCACTGAAGCAAATGACAGATATTCTGACAACATTCCACTGGAGACTATTCAAAAGTCGTATAAATTTATTCTAAGAAGGTTGTAAGCTGCAAATGGTGGTAAAACACTTTAATAAATAAATATTTCCTATATTCCCTAGCTGTGGTATTGAATATTGTGGAAGCACGCATATCCAAACATGCCTGCTGAACAATGGGTCCTATATTCTTGTGTGATTTAGAGTAGGAGCATGATCGATAAGAGCTTATATTGTGGGTTCAGGACACTGACCAAGGTGGTTTATACCTGAAGAGAGCTACCCTTTAGCGTTCCTAGTCTTCTCAATGGCAGTTGCTTACAATGTAAGTTGTTTACATTTGACATTGTTTTCCCCTGTCCACAAAAAAAGTTTTTTTTTCATGTAAACAGTTTAAATATTTATTTTTTTAGCAAGCTAATAAATTCTGCTTTTATATTTTCACCAAATCTGTGTCATATTGATAATTTTGTCACTTTATTATTTTGTGTAATTCTAGTGGTTCTTCACTTCACTTAAAGTGCTGCAAAACCCGTTTCATTTTTCTTTAAGAGTGTTGACCATAATCAAAGCCAAGCAGAGCCACAGACCCCACAAAACAAGCTCAGGTGTCTCATTATGGGGACAGATCTCTACTCTGTAAACTTTAAGAAAAAATCCACACAGCTTGTGTCAGGCAATTAAAAACTTCAAAGAACTCCTGAGGTCCTTATTCATGCTGAGGACACATCTTCGTCAGACAAGTTTTTGATCAAACAATAAACCCTTAGAGAATGAAAGGCTGGTTATGAATTTTAAGGATGTATAGATGCAAAGCTCAAGCATTTTTCTTTGCCAGCTCCTGCTTTCTTTTTTTTAAACATATACAATTTTAAACTGCTTAATTAATTGATATATTATTAACAATGACATTTTATTGCTGTTTGTCTCCTTCCACTATATTGTACATAGCATGAAATGTATATTTTTTAATAATTTAGTTTAAACTATAGAGATTTTGTTTGTTTTCTATTTCTTTTATTCATTGAGTGAATGTATTCAGAAACAAATAAACATAATGAAAACATGCAACCAAAAAAATGAAACCGTTAGGAGTGTTGTCATAGAGGTGAATGGTCAAGTACATTAAGCTCATGGAACGGAAGGAACCCACCAGATTTGTCTCTACCAATGACGCCATGATTACGTCCGATTTAGATTTATTCACTTCTAAATTTTCCCTCTTTGAACAGTCCTCCTCTAAATGATCCACATATGCTAAGATTATTCTCAAATTTGTTATAAATCAGATTAAATGGCACAATTTAGGATCAAATTCAGTGCTGGATTTTTGCAATTGTTTTGAGATCGAATTAAAAACGATTGTTTAAAAAGTCTGAAAAGATCTAGGATTCATGATCTGACTGCAGTGCCATCACGATGTGCAATTTTAGCAGCACTTTCAATTAAGAATGAGTATATGTGTTCCATCTGTATAGAGGAATGAGTGAGTTCATGCTAATGGAGGGTTTTGTGGGAACACACTGAATTTAGCAACACCATTCTTCCCCTTTCTCTGTCTGTGGAGCTGTCTGTCTGTTTCTGTTTCTCTCCCACTCTCAAATTGAAAACATAAATCTTTTTTTGGTAAAATCAGAGACTTGACACTGTGTATGTACATGATGTGATGGTGAGGACACTTTTATTCGGTTATGTCTTTCAATTGATACTGCTTGTTTCCATAGAAACACTTCTTCCCCTTTCCCCTCATCTGTTTGACACTATCTCTGCCCCTCTTCCTTTGAAGGAAACTCTGCCTTACACAATAATACGTAACACCACGTGTTTCTACCAATGGTTTTGGTGTGATGATGACAGAGTAGGAAAAAATTAGTGAATTAGTGACTCAACTTATCAAATCTATCTATCTATCTATCTATCTATCTATCTATCTATCTATCTATCTATCTATCTATCTATCTATCTATCTATCTAACTTTCTGAATCCAATCTTGGCTGAAAATCGTTATCTTTCAACTTGTTGACAGATGGATTTTTAACTCATACCCATAGCAATTCACTCACAGTTTTCAGATCTTTAGTGAAAATCCCACTTTACGTCAGGCCCTTATTACATAACTTCTGTTGGCAGCGGAGGCTGTGGTTAGTGCAACATGGAATTTCAGGGGAGCATTAATTTATTACTCACTTATAGTAAAAGACAACGCAATACAGATATATTTGAGTGTATCGGTCTCATCACTGTTTCTATTTATAGCTCTGTTTCTGCTTGGGAGTGAAAGCTAAAAACGTAGCGGTCCAAAAAATACACATTATTGTGAAACATAAAAGAATGAAATAGAATAATACCAACATCAGTATGCTTTTTTGGGTCATACAAATTTTGAATATGAATGCATATAAATATGCCGTATTAAAGTTAAACAAGGTATTACATCATGATATAATATAATATAATATAATATTTTCAAAATCTCTCATAGTATGCTATGAGCTATGCTCTTCTTAATTTAGTCTTTTCATCTGAATATCAACATTTGTGAGATTTAGTCAATCAAAACAGTTTTGTGGTTAACTGATTCAGTTTTGTGTCTCTGAAAAGTAGTGATCTGGGACATTGGTTTTTGTGGCTATTAATTATTGAGTGAACTTAAAAGGTTACTTTTAAGTTACTTAAAAGAATTGTTATTTATAGCAGAATGCAGCTTTATTTGTTGTTATACTGATTGTTAGTATTTCTGTAGTATTAGTTGACAGTATTTACAATACTTTAAAACCATATTATGGCACAAAATATTTTGCATTTATTTAGTATGGTTCTCTGTTCATCATCTGTTTTATTTTTGGACAGAGTTAAGGGCGTTGAGAAGTGTCTAGTAAAATAAAACTAATGTCTTAAATTCATCAGCATTTAGCTACAAAATATTATGTATAATAACTTTCATGACATGCTTACCAGTTCATTTAGATGTACTATCTCAATAGACGACGTCAGAAAGAGGAATTTCCCCTGCAGGATATATAAATCGTGAACATGATGGCACTTTGTTACTGCTGCAGTCTGGTGACTTTGCGCATTTTCTTTTTGATTGCTGTTATGATGAACTTCCAAGGTAAGTTTTAGTTTTTAATAATATGAAAACATGATTATGGAGAGTTTTATTTAATATGCTATTTTCAATAATATTTTAAATGATGCTATACTATTTACACCATTTTTAATTTAGATGGTTTAGGTTTAGATGGCTAATGAGTTATATAAGGTTATTTAAAAAACAAATAAGTAAATAAGTAAGTAAGAACCTAAGAAACTCAGGTAACTTTTACAGCACAAATTGGAATCAGGTGCATTTATGTGAAATCAGGATGTCCAGTCATGGCTAAAGCATGTGAGTGCTTAAGCCATGTGTAAGATCTGCGTCACAGTGTTACGCACTTCTGATCGCTTCTGTCTCTCACTCTCGCTCCTCCAGCGGCTCTATTAGTCACACTTGTGGGAATCGTGGCATCTGCCCCAATCTCTAACAAACTGGACATTATGAACAAGAATACTATTGAACAGGCTCACAGTTTAATCAACAAAATTCTACAAGATATTCCTACAACTCATGCAGCCTGGATAAACAACAAGGTAAGCCTATTTCAGGACTGTAGCCACCACAGACACTGAGGGACGTACTGTCCCCTGTATTCAGAAGAGCAGTCAATCAGTATGGGATTTTCAATGGTTGATTCTAAAAAAAATGTACATTTGGTCTCTCTAATCTTCAATATTTGGTTAAATGTTTGCCGTTTAACCTTTTTTATATACGTATATTTACATATGTGCATTGAATTGTAGTTATGATAGTCCAGTGGCCAAAGATCTGGGCTGTCAACTGAAGAGATATAGAGTTGATCTTTGAATGTATCACCATTTCACCCTGGATCAACAAACTTTACTGCAAATGTTAATACAAAGTTTTCTTTAACTACACATTCATAGCTCTTGCTATATATACATTTACAAGTGGGCCGAGTCGTTTGGGAATGTTATAGCATTAGATACAAAATATCAAATGAAGTGGTATCTCACCAAACAAATGATCCTAAAACCTTTCTCAGAATAGCTTCACTTTGAAATGATTTTTAACTTGTGTGAAGTTATTTTATTGAATGTATGAAGTTTCTGATACAAGTTCACACAGCTGTCCTGGCAGCGCAACCATTGGTTTAGTTCACATTAACTGTGGACACAGTGTTTGACAACCTCAACATGTCAAATACTTTTGGGGGCCACTGAATGCAAATTTACTTTGCTCTGGCATGTATGTGAAGAGTTCTGACACAAGAACAAGAAACTCTGTCCTGTCATGTTTAAACAAGTCAAATGCCTTTTTTTTCAGAGTCTGACTTTGGGCGACAACAAGACTAGAGGGGAGCTGAATTATTTGAATAAAGACATGCATATCCCCTCTGCCCCAGTTCTTCAGATCTCCAGCATAGTAAGCTTTATTCAGTTTTTTTTTTTTTTTTTTGGACTGGCGTTTGCTTAGTCAAGCATGACTGTTACTTTTTTTTTACATTTTATTTCTTATCATACTTAGCTAAGATTAGTGCAAAAATATACTTATATTATAATAGTTGGGAAATAATTATTACTTGTGGAATTAAAATACATAAATAAACTTTGTTATATTTGTAAGTTCAGCAAATAAACTGTGAGATCTCTCTGTTACTGTCACAGGAAACCTGCCTTGCAAACATAAAGGAGGGACTGCAGCTGCATCTGAATCTCTTTAAAGAGATCAGCAAAGCAACCACACTGGCTGAACAAGTGAAAGATCTTCAAGCTGAAATTCAAGAACTTCTGTCACTAATCGAAGAGGTATGGTATTTGACTTGGGGACTGTTCTTTTGTGAACGGGTAGAGGAAATTTATTTAATAGTTTTGAATGACTGTTTTGTAGTATCAATTCCATGAACGTTAGCCTGTTTAGTCATGCTTTGATTTAGAAACTCACTTTCATGTACTGCTAAATTTAAATTATGTCTTGCATCATATTGCACTGCCTCTCTTAGGATAGTCAAGTAATAGTAATATAAATAGAGAAGGTCAAGTTATCTCATGAGAAGTTGTAATAATTCATATAAGATGGCAAATATATAAACTTTACTATCACTGTAATAGAAAAAAAAAACTATAAAAGTCTTATTCACAATAAGAGTGTGTTGGGAAGGTGTAAATGTTTTTGACTTAACTGTATTGTTTTGGTTTGCATGTTTGAACACTACATTCATGTATTTATTTATTTTCACAGTTGCAGAGCCAGGCAGGATTTGACCCATCAAAACAGGCATCAGATGAGCAGTCGCAGACCCCCGAGCATGATCTGGCCAAGCATCTGACAACTGAATACCTGATCCAGGTGGCAGCCCACCTCACCCTACAACAGCTTCAGGACTTCAGCTGTGACGTCCTCCGCAGTATTCTCAGTATTCGCAGTATGACCTCCAACGTGTCCATGGCAGAGAACCCTAACACTGTGCAGCTCTGCATAAATGCAGAAGGTCTATGAGCAGCCTAAACCGTGAAGCCCAAAGTATAGCTGAGTTTAGATACAAAAGCATAGCCTTTTAAAACATACTGAAACACGCGCAGGTTGATGAGCGAAATTGAAAGTTCCATCTTTGTACAGTGTCTGTGCTATTCTTCCACAGAAGTTGTGAAAATTCGACTTCCCTGTGAAGAAAATAAACCTGGCTGTTGTACTCTATAGAGTACAAATAGATAAAAAAAAAAGGGCTATGCACGTACAGCATTGTAACCTAGCATACATGTTAAAAGCAAAATATACTTTGGGCTTTACACAAAGACAGATGCAACATGATACAGCGACAAGTAAAATAGAAATTAACAGGTGATATGTGTTTCAAGGTACACAGTCAGATTATTTGTTGCTGGAATCATGTTGCACCATCAGTCAAGACATGGAGGCACTGCAAGGTATTTTTATTTATTTATTAATTAGGTTATTTATTTTATATTTCACTTGACATTTTATTTATTATTTATTAATTTAGCAGTTTAGAAACTCCCTTAAATGACTGTATTCTTTACAGTCTGTCCCAGAAGGCAATGTATTATTTAATTCACTGTGAAATACTTTACTGTGTCATACAATCTGAGCACATGACCATGTCTCATAAGTTGCTAAATGAGATCATGGTCATTGGATTGATCTCCTGATCTCTGTGAGAACTACACACTGTTTTTATCAGTCATTTCATGTGATATTATGTGATTTTTCTTACCCATAAAAAGTAAATGAGATTTCAGATGAATTTATGTATGATTCAGTATGATTATTTATTTATTTATTTAACTAAAAATACATGTATTTATTTTTGCCATTATTTGTTACGATGTTTTTGGAATATTTGAAGATGTGCCTTACATTTGATCAAAATAAACATTTTTGAGACTGTTTTTGAGGATATCCATTGTTGCTCATATTTTCTCTCTGTATTAGTTTCTGTATTTGAGATTTAATTGTGTCATCTTTAGCCAGTTGACAATTAATTAGGAAACAGACAAAGGCCCACTGAACTATAGAAAAATAACGTGCACCTTGCGATATTTTGGGTATGCATTATTTTTCTATAATTAAAAAATGGTCCAGATTCAATTTGTTACATGTTACTGCTAATCAAGTGAAGAATTCCAACGCACAGTCTTTAATAATAAATCCAACAAGAAAACACAGGAGATCTTAGGAGCAAAAGCAAAACACCATAAACCACAAACAAACAAACAATAACGGACAGCAAAGTGACTAAAACAGACGATTATAATTAACTGAAACAGAACTGGTGTGGAGAACTTCTTAACAACCAAGGAGACTAACTGGGGCAGTCGTGGCCTAATGGATAGAGAGTTGGACTTGTAACCTAAAGGTTGTGGGTTCGAGTCTCAGGTCTAGCAGGGATTGTAGGTGGGGGGAGTGAATAACCAGCACTCTCTCCACCCTCAATACCATGACTGAGGTGAGACCCTTGAGCAAGGCACTGAACCCCTAACTGCTCCCTGGGCGCTGCAGCATTGGCTGCCCACTGCTCTGGGTGTATGTTCACTACTGTGTGTGTGCGCGCACTTGGATGGGTTAAATGCAGAGCACAAATTCCGAGTATGGGTCGCCACACACCACTTCCCCCTTTCCTTCCTTAACTAGCAGGAACACAAGCAAACGGGAACAAGTAAAACCAAATAGAAAAGAAACTAAACAGGGCCCATGAAAATTATTCTGCTTATACCACAGTCAACATGGAAGTTTTTGTCCATTAAAAACTTTTTTTCGTTATTTAAAATAATAATAATTATTAAAAATTTAGCTTTAATCGGGAAATGTTTGTACTTTCATCTTTTTGCTTGTCATATTTGTTTGCTTGGTCAGTGTCTTTGTGGTTTTTGGTTCTTTTGTTGCAGTAGAAAGCAAGGCTCTAAGAATGATGAAAATGATGTAGAACTGTAATGTGGTCAAACAATTATTGAAAATAAATAATAGAATGCCACAGTGCATACCCACTTTTTAGAGGCCTTGGCCTTATTTTTTTTTTTTTCATAAGGATTTTGGAAGTGGTAGGGATTTCTTTGGAGAATCATGAGTAACAGTTTTTCACCTAGAATTCTAATGTTAAACAATATTATTATTCTTTTTTTTCTTTTTCATGAGTGCAGAGGGGTGTGTTTGAGTCAGAGAAGAGAATTTACATTAAAAAATAATAATAAAATAAAAAGTCATCTTTTATATTGCAGTGCATATATTATAAATTTAACTGTGATCTACTAAATTATCTGTGATCTATTAAAATGTACAAAATTTATCTGTCATTATTTTTTAAAGCATGTGCCCTCATAATCTTTAATCAAAAAGATTAACTTCCCCTTCCACCTTTTTTTATTTCCAGTACTAAACAAAATAGTCTGTTAATTGTGGTAAAGAATATATATATATATGAAGAGTTCCAAAGCAAAAGCCTCTAAAAGCCATCTTGGTCAAAAATGAGATAACGATATTGGGTGAATGCTCTCCACACATAGTATATGTTCATCAAGTACTTTCACTTCAGATGCGCTAAATCTCAGCCTCAACTCATTCAGAAGTACCAGTACTTACATAGAAACCTAGCCAGAAAGAAATGCTGATTTTAAAGAAAAATGACAGACATACTTAGAGGCTTTTGCATCTGAACTCTTCATATGTGTATATATATATATATTTTAAATAAGGATTAAGGATTTTTTTCAGTGACTATCTTTTACAGAAAGTGCATTCGTGGTCTATGAATTTTGACCATTTTCAAGGATTTCACTCGGATTTACTTTACACAAAATAGTATGAGCAACGATTCTACTATGGATTATACAAAAATTTGAACAGAAGTCTTGGACAAAGCTGGATGTACATATAGGCTACATAAAATTATCCCATTTTTCATGTAAATACTATCAGATAATGATGTGTTTACGGTCCATGAGACACGTATTGAGTGAAAACAGCATCGTAACCTCCAACACATCAGATACACAACTGTAGGCTACACTGGAATCTAGATATAAACATGCAACAGATCCACACATGCACACATCAATGCACAAATGCACGCAACAAATCTACTCACAAATCCACTCACCAGAAGAATGCTCAAACACGTGCTTTTCTTTGCACATTTAGTCATTTACATTTAGTCATTTAGCAGATGCTTTTATCTTTTATCCAAAGCGACTTACAAAAGAGGACAATAGAAGGAATCAAAACCAACAAAAGAGCAACAACATGCAAGCGCTATGACAAGTCTCGGTTAGCCTAACGCAGTATACGTAGCAAGGTTGTTTTTTTTTGTTGTTTTTTTTAAAGAAAACAAGTATAGAATATAAAAAAAGAAGTAATCCAGTGTTTGTTTGTTTTTTTAAAGAAACAAGTAGATAGAATAGGAAAAAAGAAAGCTAGTGTTAGTTTTTCAAGAAAAACAAGCAGTTAGAGAATAAATATGCAATTGATAGAGGGTCAAGTGTGTGTGGGTATTTTTAAATAAAAAGAAGACAGATAGATAAAAAAGAATTAGAACAAGAGAGTGCTAGAATAAAGAAAAAAATGGTCAAATAAAGATGGAAGAGATGTGTTTTTAGCCGTTTCTTGAAGATGGGTAAGGATTCAGCTGCTCGGATTGAGTTGGGCAGGTCATTCCACCAGGTGGGAACAGTTAAGGAAAAAGTCTGTGAAAGTGATTTTGTGCCTCTTTGGGATGGCACAATAATGCATCACTCACTTGCAGAACGCAAGCTTCTAGAGGGCACATAGTTCTGAAGTACTGAATTTAGGTAAAGGGGTGCAGAGCCAGTGGTGGTTTGCATACAATCCACAGTTTCACAAATGTATACATAATACTGAATTATTAGTATTAGTAGTGAAACTGCATAAAAATAAATTACATGAAATATTATCAGATTGACATACAAAGGTTTGGTTAAAGAGAAAAAAAACACAATTTTGAACAACATTTGAGCTTCTATTTAGCATATTTAATGTACATATTATGGAAGAAAATAAAATAGTAAACTACAAATCCTCAAAATAATAATATGAAAAAATGAATGAAATAACTGGCATTTCATTTTGTCATTGCGATAAATAATAATAATTATAATAATAATTAATAAATATTATTTTACAAATCTAAAACAAGTTTACTTGTAGAATTCTGTCCAATGAACAGAATGACAATGCGTTTTACAATTCTCAGAAAGAGAAAAATTAGGATATCCTCTGACAGACACTGTGCTGACGTTGTGGGCATTCTTTGACGTACAGGATATGATGTAACACAAGTCCTATTTTTATCCAGTTCTTTGATTTTTTGAGTGGTGTTCCTTTCCACTTGATCATACACTTATTTCCCAGTACTACAAGCTCTATTTGGTTTCTGACAAGTTGAATTATTTGCTGACTCACTTGGACCATTATTCCACCATGCCTACCACAGTTCTACAGCAATTTATTTTAATTATTGGATTATTTAGGATGTTTATTCACATCACACATCACTGTTCCTTCTTAAATATATAATAAATAATATATATATATATATATATATATATTTAAAAAAAAG
The DNA here is from genome assembly GCA_021397915.2 of Tor tambroides. Lineage (NCBI taxonomy): Eukaryota > Metazoa > Chordata > Actinopteri > Cypriniformes > Cyprinidae > Tor > Tor tambroides. Next base: position 36,193 of record JAFVLL020006224.1, on the reverse strand, counting down.
TTTATTAAAAAAGCTTCAAAAGATGTTCAACATTTTGTATTCTGATGATAAGTAAACAAAACTGAAAGACTCTGTGAACTACATAAAAAATTCTAAAACACTGAACAACACCAGAACTGCAGTATTGTATCACCTAATGTGAGAGATAAGCAAATCAGTTGGAAGTCTTTTCTCTTCTTTAAACCATTGACTTGAAATAAAACATTATTTTTTTTTCTTTTGAACATCCATGCCATGACATTCATGAGCCATAATTATTTGACAGACTTTAAAATAACTCTTTAGAATTGGATGAGTGTCTCAAATCCATTAATCAGTCTTTATTTTAAGGGATTTTTTGGTGTGCCTGGCTTGAACTGCCTGTGTCAGTTGTCGTCAACTGGATTTGGGTCCTGACATTCCCATACTTGACTTGGATGGTTTTTTTGGCCGTTGTGATGTGTCTTGCCTTTTTGTGTAATTGCCTTATCTATATAAGCCTTTACATTTATCTGTATGTGTGTGTGTGTGTTACATATATTTTAAGTGTCATATTTGATACATTAGGGTTATATGGCTCATATTGTATGATATGGAGCTCATACTCAAGTAGAATTTTATTATGTTTATATTTTTCCAAGCTATCAATAATTGTGAATTGCTATCAATAAATCAATGTGATTTTTATAACAGTACAGCAGTCTATTTACATAAAATATCTGGTGTTACTCTATATAATTTGACTCAGTAAGATGATAAATACTTTTTGGTCAAAGCTCTGTAGTTTCTATTGTGGGGGGGGGGGGGGGGGGGCCGTACAATGATGTTCGAGAGAAGAACAAATAAACATTACTCAAAAGACTGATATTCAAATTTTTCAATGATTTTTCAAAAAATTTGTTCATGGATAATCAAGTAAACCTAAGTTGTTTCAGTCCAGGTGTTCATCTTGAAATATCCCTAACAATACAAAAGTTCTTATGTTTACTTTATAAAAATCAGAAAAGATTTCACAGCAACAAGATGTGCATTACCGCCTGAAGATAGCTGTTTTGGAATTACACTAAACTGCCTTTCACTTGCTAAAAAAGTATAACCTATTGATCAGACGATTGAAGGCATGTAGTTGATTGTGTGGAACAGGTTTTTGAGCAAAGTTTTGATTGTTGATAATTTACAGGCCTTCATAATTTTGCATGTCAAATATGATAGTATACAGTGCGCTCCCTGCATTAGCATACAGGAAGCGTATGTTCAATAGAAAGTCCTGCTAAAAGCAAAGGATATAATTATGTATACACAAACACACACTGATTTTAAGATTTAAAAACAAATAACATATTTTCTAAACTCCTAAAAAACTCCTAATTTGCTGCTTATTAATAGTTAGTAAGGTAGTTGTTAAGTTTAGGTATTGAGTAGAATTAGGGATGTAGGATATGGTCTTGGACATATTAATATCGAGAATTTGGTCCTTATACTAAAGTGTTACCCACATTTTGCAAATCTTATTTTCATATAAAGAACAAATAAAGAACCGTTGAGGAAAGAGTGGCCAACTAATGGTAAAATACACCCCCATAAGTTTTTTCTATGTAGATAATATCTAATGGTAAAGATATATCAGTGTGAAACCAAAGATAATTCTGACTTCAGTGGAAATCTAATGCGTAACCACTGCTGAACAAACACTTTTGCTCATGCTTGTTGACAGGCGTAAAGCACACCTTATGAAGACAAATTTTAACAAAAGAAATGGCGTAGAGAAGCATCTCCAGCAGTTTTACTATTTTATTGGCATTTTAGTAAAAATATACAATGTTGGGGTTTCATATTTTGTAGGAATACCAAATCACAGGCATTGTTTATAAAAACACACAAAAAAATGTGTTAACATGCAATACTACATGAACTTTGATAACATATATATATATAAAAAACAAACATCATACAAAAATTGTACTTTGTTTACTTATGATTGATGGAAATAATGGCAAATTAATGTGAACAGACAGCAGTCCGTTACTGTTTCAGTTCACAGGCATGCCCACGTATGTCAAATCAGAACTAACACTGAGCTGTCCTCGAGACGTCAGACGTGAAAGCAACATCAAAACCCACCAGCAGTTACAGGAATCATATGTGAATAATGAGGAAAAAAGTCTGTTCTCTCCTGGGGAGGGAGGTAGAAGCAGCTTCCTCTATGTCGCACACCTACCAAAACCACGTCTTCTTTGAGGCGCGCTGGAGTGAATGTCCTTTACAGAGCAGCGATGGCTTTAGCTGCCATTCTCCGGCCCAGTGGAAGGCTCAGGTCTGTGATGGACAGCACAGTTTTGGGTTTTGCCAGAGCCTGAAGCTTCACCAGTTCTGAAATCTGTGAAGACAAATTGAAAGTAATTCATGAAAGACTTTTCACGCTACAATTTTGGGCTGCATGATAATGGTTAAACTGATGATCATGATTATTGTGCACAAAAACGACACCACGTTGCATCTTATTTGCTGAATGAAAACCAATACTTGATTCCACAGATTCCAAAAAATAGTCCCCGTTTTGCTGGAGCATATCACTTTGTCTCACAATATTTGATGTGCGTTTCACTCTTGACCATGAAGGACATAAAAGGCCAACTTGAATATGTTAAAAATAATTTGGATAGACCTGTGGAGTTCTAGAAGAATGTTATACGAAGCGATGAGACCAAACTGGAACTTTTTGGATCCATAGATCAGTGGTATGTCTGGAGCAAAAAAGACAAGGCCTTGAGTCAAACATGGAGGTGGACCAGTTTTATTATGGGAGTACATTGCTGCTGCAGGAAGTGTGAATCTTGACTGTAGGAACGACATCATGGATTCTTAGAAGTATTAGGTCATTTTGTCAATGATTGTGATGTCTTGGGTGCAAAGACTGAAGCTGATGATTACGGGAATTTCCAGCAGCTTGGTTGAGAGATTGGTCTTGAGTGGCCTGTTCAGTCTCCAAATATGAATCTCATTAAAAAAAAAAAAAAGATTATCAGTGATCTGAAAGATTTTGCACACGAGGAATGGGCCAAGATTCCTGTAGAGAGGTCTCAGAAGCTTGTAAGCACTTAGAAGCAATGTTTATTGGTGGTTATGAATAATAAAAGATTCTCTATGAAATTTAACTTTTGGGGGGTTGATTAATTTTGTACATGTACATGTTTAGAGCCAATTACATGTCACACTTTATTTTAAGGTCCAACTCTTACTATTAACTAACTATTAACTATGACTTCTGCCTTAATAAACTGCTAATTTGCTGGTTATTAATAGTTAGTAAAGTAGTTGTTAAGTTTAGGTATGGGGTAGGTTTAAGGGATCTAAAATATGATCATGCAGAATAAGGTATTAATATGCATGCTATAAATACTAATAAACAGCCAATATGTTAGTAATATGCATGCTAATAAGCAACTACACTCTTAAAAATAAAGGTTCTTTATTGGCATCAGTGGTTCTATGAAGAAACTTGAATATCCATGGAAATGCAGAAAAGGTTCTTTACAGTCGAAAAAGGTTCTTTAGATTTTTTAAATGTTCTTCAAAATGGTTCTTTTAGGAGCTGTTCACTGAAAGGTTCTTTGGGGAACCAAAAGTGGTTCTTCTATGGCATCACAGCAAAAACACCCTTTTGGAACCTTTATTTTTAAGAGTGTAGTTAATAGTGAGAGTTGGTCCTTAGTGTTACCAAAGTGTTAACATATTTTTTATTTTTCACCAACTTTACATCCTCTGAATCACTGAAATGTGTAGTAATAAACTTTCTATAAATGATTACTGCTGCTTTGGTTGAATTGTTTTCATTAAAATTTAGTTCAAGGCAACAGAATGTCTGGCAGGTGAAGGAAGTTCAATCATTTTGGCTGCAACTATATGTGTTTGTCAGCATTTGCAAATCATCAGTGCTTTTTTTTTTCCAGTGCAGAGAGAGTACCAAGCTTGATACCAATGCAAGATAACGAAAATGTCAAATTTAAAAAAACAAACACACACAAAACAACTTCAGGATGAACAAGTAGGCCAATTTAGCAGATGACTATGCATATTTAATCAAACGAAGCAGAAAACATGATCTAATTGTGCAGTCCTTCTACAATAATCCATATATATGGATTATTGTAGAAGGACTGCACAATTAGATCACGTTTTCTACTAATATATATATACATATACAGTGCACAGCATAAATGAGTACACCCCCTCTAAAACTTAAATTCAGCAATTACTCTTTACTTAGATGATATGTTAGGGTTCTTTAGGGAGATGCACTATATTGCCAAAAGTATTGGGTCGCCCTCTTCTAATGAACAGGTTTGACTACTTTAGTAATTTCCATGAGTATAAATCTTAATATTTAAGCATATAATGATATTCTAGGGAATTGTGCGCTTCTAATATTATAGCAAAAGTTTGGACAGGACTCTTTTCTATTCTAACATGACAATGCCTCTGTGTATAAGGCAAGGTTCAAAAAGAAAATGATTGATTCAGTCAGTGTGGAAGAACTTATTCCAGTGCATAAACCAAAAAGTCCTAATTCCAGTTTAACTGCCTCTGGTGTGACTGTAAATCTGAACCTTGAGCCAAAAACTCATCACAAACACCAATGACTTGTACATATGGTACAGTCATTTGAACCTCAAACTGTTGCAACACAGATGGAAATACAATTTTTAAATACATGAATTATGTTTCACATCGTTGTTGCCACAAATTTGGAAGTGCATTTCTGTTCTAAAGAGGGGTGTCCCAATACTTTTGTCTATATAGTGTATGTACAAGTCATTGGTGTTTGGTGATGAGTTTTGGCTCAGAGTCTGCATTTACAGTCACACCAGAGGTGTTAAACTGAGATTAGGACTTGGTTTTATGCAGACCAGTCAAGTTCTTCCACACCGACTTAATCAATAATTTTCTTTTTGAACCTTGCCTTATACACAGAGGCATTGCCATGTTAGAATAGAAAAGAGTCTTGTCCAAACTGTTGCTATAATATTAGAAGCACACAATTTCCTAGAATATCATTATATGCTTAAACATTAAGATTTTACTCATAGAAATTACTAAAGTAGTCAAACCTGTTCATTAGAAGGGGGCGACCCAATACTTTTGGCAATATAGTGTATAATGTTCCAACAAAAAAAAAAAAAAAGTCTAAAGGTTTAAGGCTATTTTTGATCAAAAGGTAAGTATACTGAACCAAAACTTTTTAAAGACAATTAATTTCCTGACAGTTAAAAGTGTTATATAGCCCACTGAATCACACTCAGACTTAATGCTGGCAGCAGTGGAACCACTTAGGTCACTTATTTCTTGGCATAAAAGAAGACAATGGTACAAGAGGAACACCAAATTATTGTTTTAAGTGTGAAAATATAGCAGAAGTAGCACCGACATTCAAAAACAATGGACTTGTGACAAGGCTCCTGAAATAATCAGGTCTTCACTTTAAGTTTTCATTTAGTGATGAGTGAATTTTTCTAGATTCATTACATGTAAAGCATTTCAAAATATTAGAATATTTATATTTGAGTTTCATTAAATTACCATCCTTACAGTATAAATTCCGGGTATCTCTTGTTCTTTGAAGCCACAATAATGGGGAAGACTGCTGACTTGGCAATGGACCAGAGGACAGTCATTGACACCCTCCACAAAGACGATAAGTCACAGAAGGTCATTACTGAAAGGGGTGGCTGTTCACAGAGTGCTGTATCGAAGCATATTAAACGCAAAGTTGACTGGAAGGAAGAAATTGGGTATATTTTCAAGAGAAAGATGAGAAACAGTCGATCCAACAATACAGATGAGCTGAAGGCTCAATAGTGCCTCAGCAGTGCCACAGGCTGATCGCTTCCATGCCACACCTCACTGATGCTGGAATTTTTGTGTTAAGGGAGCCCCGACAAAGTATTAAATGCATAAATTAACATACTTTAAAGAACTTAGGCATTCTGCACAGAAATCCTTTTTTTGATTGATCTTAGGAAATATTCTAATATTTTGAGGTACTGGATTTTTGACTTTCATGAGCTGTAAGCTCTAATCATCAAAATTAAAACAAAAGAACTTTTGAAATGTTATACTTTACATATATATGTGGCCAGCCGTGGCCTAATGGATAGAGAGTTGGACTTGTAACCCAAAGGTCGTGGGTTCGAGTCTCAGGTCCAGCAGGGATTGTAGGTGGGGGGAGTGAATAACCAGCACTCTCTCCACCCTCATCTACCACGACGAGTGAGAACCCTTGAGCAAGGCACTGAAGGCAACTGCTCCCGGGCGCCTCTCAACCATTGGCTGCCCTGCGGAGTGTGTGTTCACTAATGTGTGCATGCACTTGGATGGGTTAAATGCAGAGGACAAATTCCAAGTATGGGTCACGATACTTGGCCACACACCACTTCCCTTTCCCCTTTTATATATGAAAGTTACAGGAATATATGAAAGTTTCACTTTTTGAAATAAGTTACAAAAATAAATGTAACTTTTTCACGATATTCTAATATTTTGAGATGCACCTGACTATATATAAAAGTGTGTGTGTGTGTTGTGCATGCATACGAGATGATTCTCTCACCATAGTAAAGGGCATAAATTGCAGGATGCTGCCCCGGCTGCCTTGCTCTGAGCACTCCACGCACTCCTCGATAAAGCTCTGAACAAACTGTGTGTGAGGACCTGCTGTCTTAGACCCCAACAGAGAGGAAATCAACAGGAACAGATTTGCTAGAAAGAAAAAAAGACAAGAATCTTCTTTGACTCTTCTTTAATGGCATGACTTGTAAATAAGTAGTATGGTGGTGGTACAAATATGGTACCAGATGGTAACACCATGTTATTAATCTATCTAGTGGCGCTAAATGATCAGCAGAGATGCAGCACAAACCTAGCACTCTGTTGAGAGGGTCTCTCATGTTGACAGTGTGAAGCTGAGAGGCAGACAGTGAACTGCTCATGGAACGGTCACCTAGAAAAGATAACATCCGTTACTTTGAGTTGGTCAGTTCTTATTGACCTAAATGTAATGTACGTAGAAACTGTAAAAAAAAAAAAAAGAAAAAGGAAATGAGTACTGTCACAGTAGCTATCAAAGCAGATTTCACTAAATCATATCCTGTTAACTTCCCTGTCTCGGTTGACTGCATTAATAAAATCAACACTTTCGTTTCCGGCTACTCCTCCTTTTTTCAGTGAAAGTGACTAAATAGTCATGGCTTCCAGACACAGCTTATAACAATACTGCTTTTTTAAAATATATTTCTCTCTTTCGATTTTCTATCTACACATCCACAAATGGTTAACCTTTATAATGCTAAAAAAAAAATCTATATTTTTAGTTAAGCAACAATAAGCTTTAAAGCATTTAAAGTGATTTTTAGTTTATTTTTTTGTGATTTTTAGTGATTGTAGTTTTGTATCTGCATTTTTCACACTACATACTTTGCTTCTGTGATGTTTGTACTTTGTTTGGAGATGCTTTTAGGATGGCGCCACATGAAATACTTTGGATGCACCACATCCACTGTTCAAGCTACGTTGACAATACTATAGCCTACTGTATAATATTTGATACACAAAATTCTAAGGCCTCTAAAAATTATCAACACGATCAAAACTCTGCTGAAAACCTGTTGTACACAATCCACTGCATGCCTTCTGTCTGATTGATTGTTTATACTTTTTTTAGTAAGTAACAAACAGTTTAATATAATTGCAAAAATGTCCATCTTCAGGTCATGGTACATGCCTTTATACTGTGAAATCTTCAATGATTTTTCTAAAATAAACATAATATTAATAATATTTCATGATGGACAGAAGTAGCTTAGGTTTTACTTGGTTATCCATACATCATTATTTAGAAAAAATCAATGGGATACATCAGGCTTTCGAAAAATGTTTGTTTGTACTCTCAATCATTATTGTATTTCATTTCATTACAGTATATGTTTTGCCCCCCACAATAAGAGCTTTGATCATAAGACTAAGCATTTAAAAATCATGTTACTAAGATATATTATTAGGACATAGGGTGACAACTGATATTATGACACATTTTATGTAAATAGTGTGTTATAGACTTCACTGATTCTTATTTTTTGGCCATTTAAATATTAGTAACTGCACCAAATTGCAGAGTTTTGCTCAATTTTTTTTTTTTTTTTTGCCTCTTCTAGTATTATTTCCATATTCTTATATATCACACTATAAGCCTGATGCATCAAATATGATACTCAAAAATAGCAAACTTTCCTTAAAAAAAATATATATTATAATAATAATAATAATAATAATAATATTATATATATATATATATATATATATATATATATACATATACACACACACACACACATATACATATATATATATACACACATATACATATATATATACACATATATATATTATACACACACATATACACACACACACACACATATATATATATATATATATATATATATATATATATATATGTCTAAATAAACTGTTTTTTTTTTCTCCTGGCAATTATTTAATACGTCAGACTTCATATGTATAGGGTTAAAGGTTAAATGAACTAAAGCGTTTTCTAGTTTGTCTTCGGTAAATTAGCCTATATGTGTATTTTTCAAACCTTGTGTCACTGGCATATTGAGTGATACTGCCACAGGAAACTCAAAAATATCGCAAGCTATGTTGCATTTTTGTGGGGATTTTTGCAGCATATGCAGTTTTGGTTAACAGCGTCTAGATTGACTAATAGATACAGTTCTAATTGTTTTTATGCATCTTGTGGCAGGTGAGGCTGTCAGGAAATGACCTGGACTGGACAGCATGACAGTCTCATCCTCATTGGAGCTGAGCAGACGCATCAGTTTAGATGGCTGCGTGTCATCCAAAGGAAACAGGCTGGTGTAATCCTACAACCAACAGAAGAAGAGTGTGTTAATTACTGATAACACAAGTGAGTAATGGATGAGTTTAAGTTTGTGAGATCACACAAAACGACAGTTAATAGTTAACCAAGGCTGTGTGAGAAACTGTGACTGACCTCTATATCTTCACGTTGTCTCTTGCGCTGTCGTGCTGATGCTTGACCCTTATGGTGAGATGAGTAAGAACTAAGAGCACACCACACAGACAACCTATAACACATGCATACAAACACATCATCATCATCATCATCTTTTTCATAAAAACCTTGTGAAATTAAAATAGGAGTTTTGTGGCTTTCAGTTCCTGTCTGTTAGCTTTGAGGTTAACATCTACAAGCTAGTGTACTGTCAAACATTGACAACAGACACTTAAAATTTGGTCTCTTTGCATTAAAGCTGGTGGAAAATCTGTCAGATGAAGGGAGATTTACAAGTATGTTTGATCTCATGTAAAATGTTGATTTAACTTACTGTAACTAAATAAAAAAAAAAATGGAAAGAGAAACCAAGAAGGAAAAAGCCTGACAACTCCGTATCTATCAGAACGGATGTCCGTTTTGAATCTTAGACTGAAAAAAGGAGGAAGTGGATCAAAGAATGCAAGTAAAAAGAGGAATGGGAGTAAAGGACTGGGGTTCGTTCATACATAAATTCGTCATTCATTTATGAATCAATCCTTCTGAGAAAAACTGCTGACCTGCAAATGCATAACCAAAAAATTAACCAAATGTATTAAAAAATGAAAGTATGCAAACAGTTATGTTGTGAGGGCTCCATCTGTCTTTCCATATTAACACAAGTATGTGACAATGTGGACTGTCCTGTGGCGTTAATAATGGGGTGAACTATAGAAGGATACAGATGTCAGTGTCATAGAGGATATTGTGAAAGATGGGACACTAATGACCTTTTGACCAAACTGGCTCAAAATAAATAAAGCACTAATGCATCACTGTGGTAACTATTTAAACAAAACTGAAATTTAAGATTAAGATACTATTTTTAGCATTAAGGCCTAGGAGGAATCCTTTACAGTGATTCTGCAGGTATCATCAAATCAAATTTAATGCCATACACGATCCACAAATATATAAAACATTTTTCTTCAAAACCATCTAAAAAAATCGAATGCCTGTAGAAATAAAATGTAATGACTTTTAATGCCATTTAAGGCCTTCATTTCCACAAAATCCATTAAATGACTTTTAATGCTTTTCAATGCCCCGCTGAAACCCTGCTTCAATTATCCTGAGTATCCTTTAATACTGTATGGAATAAAACCTCAGTCACACAGATTTGAAATGACAAGAGGATAAAAAAAATGTTTTGTTTTTGGGTGAGGTATTGCTTTAAGTGTACCTAAAATGTGTACTGTATGTTTATTTCCCATACTTCTAATGCAAAATGCCATTTTAAAAAAAGGAATTTGCAACTCATACTTTGCAAGGGCTCTTCCTGGCGGGTCTGCCAGGGTGTGCCAGTGGGCAGGGTCAGTGAGGAGACGTGGCAGAATGTGACCCAGCAGGGTGAGGGTGATCTGTTGTGTGTCCAGGCAGAAGATACTGTACAGCAACTCAACCACTCGAGACGCCCACTCCTTACGGGTCTCCTTCAGGAGCTCCTACAACACAAACACAAAATCAAGTCTGATAACAAGTACAGTTAAATTCCCATAATCCACAGCAGTGCAAACCCAGACACATTTACCTTCACCAGGTTGTTGGTAAACCAGAACACTCCTCCCATATGTAGAAGGTTCTCAAAGAGATGAAATGCATGGGAGTCAACCCAGCCCTTCTCCAGAACCTCTCTAAATTGGGTCTGCAGAGCCTGGCGGATGGGCTGGCGGGCTGGGAGAAGGTTCCGGTAGGGAATGGGCTCCTGACCCTCGACTGCTGGCCGCAGGGATAGTCCTGTCTGCTGAAATACATCAGCACACATGTGCTCCAAGATAGAGCTCATAATCACCACACTGGAGAGAGAGAGAGAGATACTAGTCTTTCAGAGATATACAGGGATGTTCCTGCAGGACCAAGATCTGCAGAGTTTACTTCCAACCCCAATCAATCAGGACAACAACTAGCAATTGACAACTCATGATGTGGGAATGTGGCCTAGTGTGTGTAGAGATCCCTTACCGCTCATGGTAGAACTGCAAAGTGTTTTCTCCTGACATAGGAGTCATGAGTCGACGAATCATAGTCTGAGGTTTTTCTCTCTCATCCAAACCAAGCATCCGAACGTGCGCTACTAGCCATGCCACCGCACAGATGGCCATACTGCACACCTTCCCTTTGATATTATCGGTGATCTTCTACATTCAGAGAAAGAGACTTCTTTAATTACAGCTCATGAAAACTAAATTACTGTATTCCTACAATACGTTTCAACTAAGATTTTTTCAAAATGTCATATGACCCCTGACAGTTTTACTAAACAGGGCAAATTAGCACGAGAGCGCAATTCCAAAACAGCGCTGATGGGCGTGGAAATTTCTGCGGGTGATTTACTAACAACGCGCAAATTAAAGAACACAGACGCAACATCTCATTTACACATCGATCAACGCAATATAGAAATAAAGAAGCCACAGTGCATTGAAAAAGAACCGGAGGCCAAAAATGAAGGGTTGCAAGAAGTTTTGACAGATCTGGTATTGTGTGACTCCTAGTTGAGGATTCCAAGTCAGCTTTTATTTCCTGAAGCAAATTAAAAATAACATGGCTTGGCAAACTATATGTTTGGATAATGTGTTCTTCTGGCATTCCAAATAAATTAATACGTGTGGAAAAAATCCTCTCCCTTCTACCACGCGCTCTCTGTTCTCTGCAGTGCCTCCTCCTAGCAACAATAATTGCAGCCATTTCAAGCGCAAAATAGTTTAAGACATGCTTTTTTGGGGCGTTAAATAATGGCACAAATACCAGTAATCTGACGAGCGCAAACGTTAGTAAATCTCGTTGCGTGATTCATTTGAATACTCTCCTCCCATAAATTTTGCGTCTGAAAGGGAAACTCCTACAAATGCATATTCAATAAATGTCTACACCTTTTCAGCGCTAATTCTGCACTGCGCGTCTTTAGTAAATCCCAACAGTACTATTTTAATGCCAAAAGTTTTCGCTGGCGCAAACTGTTTGTAAAACTGGCCTTAAATGCCTTATTGCTTTTAGAAATGCTGTGTCTGGTTAGGACACAACTGGACACCATGAATCTCCTTACCTGAACAGCCTCCACAGATAAAACTCCATTCTCCCAGGCGTTCAGAACCTCCAGTATAGCTGCTGGTGTGCTGAGACATATTTCATGCCATTTCATCTGACTGGAGTGAGAGAACACATGTTTGACTAACAGATTCTTAAAGCAATAGTTCACCCAAAAATGAAAATTTTGTCATCATTTACTTACCGTCATGTCGTTCCAAACCTGTATAAGTTTCTTTCCTATGTTGAACACAAAAGAAGTTGTTGGTCCCCATTGACTTCCATAGTAGGGAAAGAAATACTATGGAAGTCAATAGGCGCATTCACACCGTGTAGTTCTAGGAACTAGCCAGCAGGGTCGTGCCTAGAAAACCAATTTCCCTTTGCTATTTTCCTGGTTGCATTCACACCTGTTCTGACAAATAATGCTACTCTGTCAGATTTTGCTACCTCCCATTAAAACAGTTCGTAGCATAATCGACAGCTAAAAATGCTACCTATCATTTGCTTCCAGCATGATATTCATGCAGTGTGAGGCTTCATTAACGTGTACACCTACACCAACCCTAAACCTACCCTTACAGTATAAAAAAAATAGAGTGTTGGTAGCATAATCTGATAGGTAACACAAATTGTCAGAACATCGGCAGCAGGAACTCTGAAGCCGACCGCAACGTCTTTATTTGCGGCGTTTACAAACATCAACAACCAGTGAATGGATGGCGCCGTGATCGGAGCTGTTTTTGTTGCGTGTCGTGGGTTTCGTGATAATGTAGATGGAATGTAAACAATTTACGCAACTGAAAGAGCATGAAAATCTGACTAAATCTCCTATGACAACTTGTAGTTTTACATATCATCGAGGCTGCAAATAGAACAGGTAAATGCCGTTATCGCTGCTTCCATGTTCGTGGAGTAAATATATTTACATGGCTTTTTAAAAATGCCAGGTAGCCAGTGATTCGCATGCATTTGGCCAATCAGCGTAAACTTTCCTCACCGGTAGTTCCTACAGAACTGTTTTAGACCCTACTCTGAAGTAGGAGCTAAATTAGTTCCCTCGAATGGAGTTTCTAGAACTAAATACGTTCCTAGTTCCTGTGGTGCGAACATGCCAAAAAGCAGGTACTTCCGCCAATAGTTCTAGGAACTATGAAAAGGTTCCTCTGGTGTGAAAGTGCCTAATGGGGACCATCAATGGTTTGATAATGAGATTCTTCAAAATATCTTCTATGTTCAACATAAGAAAGAAACTCATACAGGTTTGGAACGGCATGAGGGTGAGTAAATGATGACAATTTTCATTTTTGAGTGAACTACCCCTTTAAGACGGAAAAATGCATGCAGTTTGATTGCATGATTGCATGCAGTTGCTGATGTACGAAGGGATGTATATAAATATTTTTGAGTGACAAATAAAAAATGATTCATAAACAGTTTGAACCGATTCACAGAAATGAACTGAACTTACCAAGTCTAACTTCACTACTAAAGTGGGTGCTATATGAATCAATGTTTCATGAAGATGTCAATGTGACAGGTGTGATTGGTAGATGTAGCTGATGTAAAGCAGCACTTACACAAGCTTCATCTCAGAGGAAGAATTAAGCAGGGCCACCAGACTCTCCACCTTCCCAGACTCAGGTCTGAAGCAGGGGTGGTCTGGATTCAGCGTCTTCCCTTCCTCTGGCATGCATGTCTGCAACCACGTCTCAAAGAAGGGTGTCTCGCTTGATGGGCTGGGGTCCGAAAGAATCACCTGGACAGATAAGGTCAATGATGTGATCAATGACTCGGATATAGTAAAGTGTCTGTGGTCACACTTTATTTTAAGGTCCAATTCTCACTATTAACAAACAATTAACTACGACTTTTGCCTTTTGATTATGAAGAACGTTACACAACTTTATCAGATTGTAACATCCATCTGCACTTCAGCTTAAACACTTGCTCTGTAAAATAAGTATGTGTGTGGAAACTGACCTCTGACCCATAGGTCTGCACAACATGACACAGCATGAGGAAGGAAATGTCGAACAGCAGAGCTCGCACTGACGCAGATTTCGCTAGAAAGTACATTCACAGATGTTATGTTATAAGTGAAATTGCTCTCAGATTCAGTAGGTAACTAAATAATCACACATTCTCACATATGCACTAAAGCTAAAAATGAAGTGAATGCTTGAATGCTTGAGCAATTGTTAATACTTAAAATGTGTTTTTCAGTTACTATGGTTGTAACAAACCTCAATACTTGAGAACAAAATAGATTGCACTTGATATTTCCGTTATCATTTAAAAAAATATATAAAATACACAAAGACAACAATTAGAAGTGTCCTGTAATTTCATCTTGCCTAACATACAAGCCTAACACCCATCTAAAAAGCTATTTATTAACAGGCTTCATGTAATCATAGCAAAATAAAGCACATGACTTACATCCTTCTCCACTGATGTGTTTTGGAAACTCATTCAGCCTGGAAGAGAACAGCAGATATATATCAATCTCCTAGACACTCTGTTCATCTATTTATTTAGGTTAAATATATAAGCGGATCCTGATGCAATGTATCCAGTCTTATTCATATTGTCTTACTTGATGAATTTGCGAGCAAAAGACTTGAGTTTTCCAGTCGCTGCAGCAGCGGCCAGTAGCAAATCAAGACTCTTTCCTGAGAGCATGTGGCCCAAAACTCCCAGCAGTCCCTCAGGAGACTTAGAGTGATCTGCATCCACTGTCTAGACAACCAGAAAAGAAGAAAACCTGTGACTAAATGGTAACACTTTACAATAAGGTTCTACGTGTTAACATTAATTCACTATATTACTTAACATGAACTAACAAATACTTGCTTAACTATATCATATGACATAAATGAGACAAAAACTCATACAGGGCATTTTTGCCACAATATCTTGAATTTGATGTCCTGCATCATGTTCGATACCAATTAACTGTATGAAAAGTAAGATGATCTACATAAGTCTGGGGTAGGGCAGGTGCATTAAATGCATTAAGGCAAGGCAATTTATTTGTAAAGCACCATTAAAAACAACAGTTAGTTGACCAATGTGCTGTACAGCTTTTAAACAGAGAGAAAGAAGAACGCATAAAGACATCTAACCACACAAACATTACATGACAAAAATATCACTAAATAAAAACCTACAAAAAAGCCAAAGAAAAAAGATGGGTTTTCAAAAGAGATTTGAAGGACCCCAGTGTGGAAGCTGTTCTAATATTTAATGGCAAACTATTCCAAAGTCTCAGAGCCATCACTGAAAAAGCACGATCACCCCATAGTTTACGTTTCGCCCTAGGGACAGTCAAGAGTTTATGGTCAGCGGACCTAAGTGATCTGGATGGTGAGTATGATTGTAATAAAGATAAGGTGGTGCAAGACCATTTAAAGATTTAAAAACAAACAACAAAATCTTAAAATCAATCCTATAACGAACTGGCAGCCAATGTAGAGAAGAAAGAATAGGGGTAATATGGTCCCGTTTCCGAGAGCCTGTCAGCAAACTTGCAGCAGCATTCTGGACAATTTGCAATCGAGACAAAGTGGACTGATTAACCCCCACATACAGGGAATTGCAATAATCCAGACATGAAGACACAAATGCATGCATCACTCTCTCGAAATCATAAAACGACAAAAATGGCTTGATCTTTGTCAGTGTTCTTAATTGAAAAAAACCCTGATCTGACAACAGCATTAATCTGTTTGTCAAATTTTAACGACTCATCAAAAAGTACCCCTAAATTTTTTTAGATTTAATCTGTTTTAGATTCATTCATATGCAAAAAATTCTCATCTAACCAAGTTTTCAGGTCATTTAAACAAGCAAGAAGAGGCCCTAGTGAGCTACTTTCCTTCTTTACTGGCATATATATTTGTGTGTCGTCAGCGTAACAGTGAAATGATATGCCTTGTTTTTTTAAAAATAGACCCAATTGGAAGCATATATAATGAGAACAAAATAGGACCCAAAATGAATCCTTGGGGAATCCCACATGTAAGAGGAGCTGAAGATGATGTAAATTCACCCAAGGCAACTGAAAAACTTCTATTTGTTAAATAAGACTTAAACCATTTTAAAACAGTACCTTGACCCTACCAATCGCTCAGGCCGTGCAATAAGAATTTGATGGTCTATGGTATCAAATGCTGCATTAATCATTTTAACATGTTATTTTTTCCATAACTAATTAACATATTAAATGTTAACAGCCCTAAAAAAAAACATAAAACCAAATAAGAACCTTAAGGATGTTGGTGACAGTTGGTTCAGCTCTCAGGATGAGGCCTGGGTTGGGCTGAATATTGGCGTTCTCTGCTGTTTTCAGTCTGGGCGCATGCTCTCTGTCCTCACTCCTGAAGAAAAAAAAACATGGAACAGAGAGACATGTCTATAAGTCATGTTTACAATAAAAATAAAAATAAAACATTCTGACCATACCGTTTTGCAGTAAGACTGGCAGTGTTTGCCTCAGACAGCAGGCCCAGTTTATTACACTCCTGCAGTAACAGACTCAAGCAGTCACAGCTACACACACACACACACACAAACAAACAAACAACAACAGCATTATAACAAGTTGAGCTAACACTATGGTACTGATAAATAGTTTGAATGCATTGTCAGTCATTTTGAATAAAAGAAGTTTCTGTCCATACAAATCATTATTCTAACTTCCTATGGTTCAGCAGGTGGTGTTGACATACTTGCATCTCTGGTCGGCTTTATCCAGCAGTGGGGTGAGATTCAGAAGATATTCAAATGCCACATTCACATCCTCCATAAAATCCTGACAAACATATAAAGATGGGGAGGTCAGATGGAATAATTAACATTTTGGACAACGTGGAATGACATATTATGATGGCAGAGGTGTCAGGCGTCATGAGTGACACAAATTGGAAATGGAACCAAAATAGCTCAAACCCTGTAGATACAGGTGAGGTAAACAGTCAAATAACGGTACCTGTGTCTTTTCCCCTTGTGGGTACTTCTTCAGCCTTAGTAAAACCTGAGGAATCTAAAAATGCGATGTGAAACAGAAAAAAACCCACAAAAAAAACCACAATGATTCAGTGTTTCTACACCATGAACAACAGCTTGACTCTATGTGAACTCCAAACAGACAAAAATAATGTATAGAACAGAGACATGTAATGACGATAAGGAGCCTTTTCTTCTATAAGTGATAGTTACCAAAAAGAGAGAAAATTTGCTCAATTCATGTTTTTTCCAAACACAAAAGGAGAACTGATGCGGCTTTTTCCATACAATGACAACAAATGCAGACAGATGCTGCCAAGCTTCAAAGGGGACAAAACAAGCACCAAAAGTCGGTCAGTCTTACAGTAGCCTGATTCTTAAAAAACTCTTAAAAAAAAGACTCTTAAAAAAAAAACATTTATTACAAAATTTTATGTTTTACATCAGAAGTAATTATGTTTGTTCAAATGAATTATTTTCTTAAGAAGAAAAGCTGTGGTGTTATCTGATTCTCTTGCCAAAGACTCGCTGACAGCTCCATGAAAAATATTTTGAAGGTTGCCTTTTATGGCCGTCTTAATCACAGACAGATTTTGTTGTGACTGACTTGGCTTGAGTTTAGTACACAGCATCCATTTGAACATACTGAACATAAAGTATTTTGAAATGTTCTTTTTGAAAAGTCTGTCTCAAGTTGGAGCTCTGTCTTTCCTGCACTCTCCATAGAATAAATGCATCCTGTATTTTTGTCACACGTCCTGTAAATGGGCGCTCTCATGATATGTGCTGAATGTGCTAAAAAGATATTTGTGATGGTTTTTAAGAACATTCTTTTCAGGAATTCAATTTTGTCCAAACTTTTAGAACAATCTTAAAAAAAAAAAAAAAAAAAAAAAAAATCAAGAAATGAAAAAGAAAAAAAAAGAACATTCCTAATACAAAATATTCTTAACTTTATTCTTAAGTTAGGAAATAAGAAGAAAACAGCAGTTTTTTTTGTCTTAAGAATGTTTTGTGAATCTGGCCCCAGTTGTGGAATGGTATGAAGGTAAATAAATAACAATTGAATTTTTATTTTTGGTTAAACTATCTCTATAATTGGCCTCTTTTATCATAGCCAATATTACAATCCAAAGTTCAAGAGTTATTGTTGACTCAAACACACCTTTAGAAAGGTGAAAGCCGTCCATTTCAGCTCCTCGTTCCCCTCTGGGGATTCAATAAGTCCAGTGAAACAGGCCTTCCAGATCTCCAGCACAAACAGTGGAGCAGGGATACGCTACAGAGAGAGAGAGAGAGAGAAAAAAAAAAAACGGTACAAAAAACCACGCACAACACTTCATCTGAAGTACGAACGCTTGTTTCTGAAGTCACCTGCATTCTCTTGATCATCATGAGCTGCTCTACTAATGGCTGTGTCTCTCCAGTGAGGTTCATGGTTCCCTCCAGCATGATGAAGGCATGGACTGAAGGAAACGAAGTGTGGACCGGTGGATCACCCTGAAGACACAACATCTGAGGAATGCTATGAAAACACAAAGAATATCACAAACACAATTTCATTTTATTTTTAAATCATGTAATTTTTAACATTTAAATATTTTAAGTTAACTACTGATTTATTGGTTAGTTCCTTGGATCTTTTCATAGTGAGTAACAAGTTGAAATATGTGATACTGGACTCTGGCATAAAGAGCATATCGGTGGACTGTTTAGATTTTTTTTTAACAGATATTTTTAAGTTTAAAAGACTCTAAAGCATCTTCGCATGGTGTCATAATGGTTTGTCATAACGCTTCCAGGCCAGCTTAATATTAACTTTTATGTACTAACATTTAAATTAATCATTGGATATAATTCACTTTGTACTTATATTTGCTGTAATTACATCTATAATTACAATCAACGGTTTTTTAAAAAGTACACAGTTGTTTTAACTACCATATACTTATTTCAAAACATTAATATAAATATAATGAATGAATTAACATAAAATACCTAATATAAAGTATGACCTGATATAAACATGACTTTAAACACAGTGGGACTATGCTTCCTAGCGAGTCACAAGCATTTAAATCACTGTGATTTTCAAAACGTTGCTTAATTTTATAAATGTATTATTTATATTTTATAAATGGAAGCAACATCTTTGCAAACACATTGTGAGTAATCAATATATTGTTCAGCTCTTTCATTACTGCACTTCAACCAGTGAGCCTGAGTTCTTTCTGGATTCTCACCTCTTGACCAACGAAACACACTCCTCAAGATTTTCCTTCAGCGTCTGATTGGTGACAGCATTGAGATTTTCTGACAACTTGAGCAAAGCTTGCTCTACATTGGTCCAGGATGCTTATGAGATAAGAGAAATATTACAGTTTAAATGTAATATATGTAAGCTGTAATGGTGTATTAGAGGCCAGTTGGTCAGAATAACCACGGCTGAAGGGCGTTGTTAGGCACGACGTGCTAAGCGGAGGCCTATAACCCTTCAGTCAAGGGATTTATTCACTTATACAGCACGGCCTCGCACCTTATTGCTTACTTATAAACGGCTACCACACAAAAATATTAAAACCCAAAATGTATGTATTGAAATGTTACTTTTTGAAGCAAGTTCATTAAATGCTGTTCTTCCGCTAAAAAGTAGTTCCTGACAGCAACAGTAAACAGCAATAGAATGTTCCGAACATGCCTCTCATCTAATGAAGCTTAAATAAAAACAGAGAATAGGAGTTCTTATCATCCGCTGTCATGTATTTTTTAACACCATATATGATATTTTCTCACACACATACATCTGCTTATCTCTCAGCATGAGAAAACGTCTGTTTTCCGTCATTTAGTTTAAAACAGACCAATTCGCGGCACAGCGGGAGTTTGCAAGCGTCGTCATTACAGTGTAAACTGATGGACATACAGAATCACACCTGAAACAGAAAACTAATAAATTCAGTAATATTCCCTCCTCACTTCGGAAACTGTAGTCTTGCACACAGACGCGCGCCGCACACACATCTCTGCATGAGAAGCGTTTATTTAGACTGGGGAAGGGCAGGGTCTCAAAATTAAAGATGAAAGATGCAACATAACGCCAGCAGGGGTCACTCATACTTCATTAAATAAATAGCAAGCTACTACATAATACATTAAACAGTTTTGATGCTATTGATTGTTTATGTTGCTAAGGGTGGTTGCTAAGGGTGTTGCTCAGTGATACACAGAACGGTTGGGTGAAGCGGTCATAGCCGTGCTGTATCGTTATTAAAACACAGCTGCTGACCAATCAGAATCTAGGAATGGAACTAACCGTTTTATAAATAACATTATTATAATGATATAACAATACTTTTTAAATATTACATAGTTATTCAATAAACAATACATTTATGTGGGTACATTTTATTTATGTATTTATGTATGCATGTATGTCTACAAAAACATCTGATTGGTGATGCAAACAAATTGGTCATTTGATTCCCAGAAAGAGAGCATTTAAAAGAAATGATTTGTGAACATTAGTCAGACTCCTCAATTGTAATTTTGAGTCACACTGATTAATAAGCTGATTCAGGCCATTAAAAGGTTATTTTGGGAATGGAATACTAGACAACTACTTACTGAATCCTGTGATGTAGACACACTTTTTTTTTCAAATAGAAAGTAAAAAAAACTGCAGGCATTATGCAATAAACAGCAGTATGCTCTAGTGTCACATGGCCTCATTATGTTGCAATTGACATAGTGGGCAAGGGTGTGTCAAAAATGAGCGGAAATAAACCACAGTACAAAAATAAAACAAAGCAAATATTGTGAAATATGAGATTAAACAGTGTATAAATTACTCTTTTTTCTGCAGTGACACTGTCCAACAGTGACAGAAGTGGTTAAGGTTTTACATTAAAGGAAATTAAAGGTATCTCTGTGTCCGTGACTATCCAGACACTTGTGGTGTTTACGGAAGATTTATGACTGAGATGCTCTGAAAAGAAAGTGAATATTAAAAAAAAGAAGAAATATTTTAGTCATTTAATTGCATGTCATGTGACCATTTATCAACATCAGAGAACTGTAAACATGCAAATGTGTTGTTAAACTATTTAAATATTAACTTAAACACTCAGAGGATACTTCAAGTAAATATTTTACATCTAAGGGCTTCAGGTGACAAAAAACAAACAAACTTCTGAACCCCCGCTACAGCCTATACTGTTTGGTTTACACTTTGAAATGTATCAAAAGATACGTTTATAAATGCACAAGCATTAAATAGTGTGAATTAACACTATTTACAATGTTTTTTAACTTTATAAAAGCAACAGAATCTTTGTAAATAAGTCATAAAGATAATTATTACTGTAAAAACACCTTTCTCCTCCAGGCGTGCGATGTGCACCAAGGCTCTGTTCTTGGTGCTGTGTAACAGATTGGTCATACGCTCCAGGCAAGCTCTCAGACTGTTTTCTACCGCAGGCACAGCGCCGGACTCCCGCAGTCTCTCACAGTACCAAGCACAGCCCTGCAGGAGCCAAACCACAGTACACAGCATGGCACGGCACAGCCCGATACACTCCTCTGCCTTTCCATGGCAGCTGCAGGAGAAAAACACAAGAGAGAAAACATATTACCTGCATTCTACAAAAACTGCATCTCACTGACTCTTGAATGGATGGATGTGACTGATTGACAGATGAGCACCTGAGTCGGTTGGAAAACATATCCATAATCTCGAGCAATGATTTGATACACTGCTCCTGTGAAAAATCATCAAACTGTAGGTGAACAAATGAAAATAGTGAGGTTTTTCGATTCAGTCAAGCAAAACTTTGTTTAAAATGAAAAATAAATAAATCAAAACCACCAACCTTGCTGATTGCAGTCAGCACACTAGAATACGACACCATCTACAGGTGGGAGAAAGAATATCATGTCAACAAGTTGTGCTGGACCTACAGCGTACATACACTGACATCTAGTGGTGTTGTGATGCACAAGTTTACAATTCCTAGTGTTGTTGTATAAATTTGCTATTAGCAAGACATTTGTAAGCATTTATTACGAGAGCAAATAACAAGCAAAGATAGGTCAAGTAGTATTTGGTAATAATGAACATGCCAAATGAAAAAAGCTTTTATAGCTACTGATATGACTTGTATTCACCTGTGAACTGATGGCATATTTCAGATAGGACAGGATTAGAGGGTTAGGTGATGGGCCAATCATAGCCTGCTCCAGAAGAGCTTCTGTATCAGGAGAAACAGTAAACACACCTTAACAACTACATGACAGGTTACATGTATCACAGAGTGTTATCTAACACAGTGACTCTGGAGGGCTGCAGGTCTGTTCTGACAGAACATTCTTTTCTATTGAAATCATTTCTGATGATATAAACCGGTCAAAAGATTATTTTTTTTTTAAGTTTTTGAAAGAAGTCTCATATGATCACCAAGGCTGCATTTATTTGATTAAACATACAGAAAAAAGCAGTAATATTGTGAAATATAATTACAGTTTAAAATAACTGTTTTATATTTTAATATATTATTCCTGTGAGTGAGTTTTTTGCTGCTTAATATTTTTGTGGAAATCTTTATTTATTTATTTTTATTTTTTGTTTTTAAGACTGACGTAATGAAAAATTGAGCATTTAGAGAAGACAGTTATTCTGAAGTAATAATAAATTTAAAACTCAAATATTTAAACTAGTAATAATATTTCATAATATGACTGTTTTTACTGTATGTTTAATCAAACAAATGCAGCCTTGGTGATAATATAGAACAGAAAATACCAGGATGGCCCCTTTAAAACATTGTCATGTGCATTTGTGCTCAACATGAATTGCTCCCAAATAGCTAAAACTTAGTTGTGTATAATATGATACAGTAATTTGTCTACTGAATATGACGTAAGACATTTAGATATGACCTGCTAGATTGAGGTAGTCCCAAGTGGCTCCTTTAGGACAGTTCTTCTTGATGTTAATGGCCCATTGATAATCACTCCAACGCTCCTTCCACGCCTGCAGGATAGCCTGCTTCAGATTCACCACCTTCATTCTGTCTGTTTTTAAAACTATAAATCAAAACATAAATTAATCAACAGCATCATTTGAGTTTAAAGTCACATCCTAGTGTATGACAGGAGAACGTCAGATATCAGCTCTACTCATGATTTCCAATCTCTCCTCAAAAAAAAAAATATCACGAATTTATTGTATACAGTATATAGATAACGTGTAAAAATTTGATAAAATGCCAATTTATTACTTCTTATTTTTAAAATCCCGCTTACCTCAAAATAGTCCAGTTTATGAATCAGGTTTTTGTTCATTCACAATTCCCTACACCTCAACGCCGCCATGTTGGTCTGTAAGATCACGTCCTCTGATTGGACGAGAGCGTCTTCTTCTTTTTTCTTCTTTTGTTTTTATGGCAGGTTGCGAACCAACCACAAAGGTGCATACCGCCACCTACTGTGATGAAGTGTGAAGAGAATGAACTAAATACTCCTATATCCTATTATATAACTCACTATTCTTAATAAATCTCATGACTGCATTTTTTGGTTTCCTGAATTTGGACCATCATTTAATAAACTGGTTAAAGTGAATTCCTGGCACCCTACTGCTTGTAATTCTTCCTTAAGAATCTTTCTTTCTTTTTCATATGCCTTACATTTCTTCAAAACATGTTCTACAGTTTCCTCTATTAAACATACATCACATAATCCTGTGTTATGCTTCCCTATAATGTATAAAGTATGATTTAGGTTTGAATGTCCTGTTCGTAAACGTGTGAAAATAACTTGTTCTCTTCTACTTACGTTGTGAATTATTTTGCTTTTCTTTATGGTTTTTTGGACCTTGTAATAGTGCCGACCTGTATGACATGAATCCCAAACTGTCTGCCATTTCCTATTACATGCTTCTAAAATAAAATGTTTTCCTTCTGATCTACTGAGTGAAATGCTTATATTTGGTTCTTTCATTTTTAATGATTCTTAGCTATTTTATCTGCTTCCTCATTACCTTGAATTCCCACATGTGCTGGTACCCACATAAATCGAATTATTATTCCCATCTGTCGCAAACTGTATAACCTGATCATGATTTCTGTTAAAATATCAGTTCTATTTGTTTCCAATGATTGTAAACTCCCAAGGACTGCCACTGAATCAGAGCATATTATTATACTGAACAAAATTATAAACGCAACATTTTGTTTTAGCCCCCATTTTTCATGAGCTGAACTCAAAGATCTAAGACTTTTTCTATGTACACAAAAGGCCTATT
>JAFVLL020006224.1:0-11650 GCA_021397915.2 Tor tambroides | reverse complement strand
TTCAAGAGAAAGATGAGAAACAGTCGATCCAACAATCCAGACGAGCTGAAGGCTCAATAGTGCCTCAGCAGTGCCACAGGCTGATCGCTTCCATGACACACCTCACTGATGCTGGAATTTGTGCTAAAGGAGCCCCGACCAAGTATTGAGTGCATAAATGAACATGCTTTAAAGAACTTGAACTTTTCTGTTTTGCAAATCCTTTTTTTGACTGATCTTAGGAAATATTCTAATATTTTGAGATACTGATTTTTGACTTTCATTAGCTGTAAGCTCTAATTATCAAAATTAAAACAAAAAAACTTTTGAAGTGTTTTAAATTACATGTAATGAATCTAAAATATATGAAAGTTTCTGAAAGTTTCACTTTTTGAAATAAGTTACAAGAAAAAAATTAACTATTTCACCATATTCTAATTTTCTGAGATGCACCTGTATGTATGTATATATATATATATATATATATATATATATATATTAAGACTGGAGTAATAGCTGCTGAAAATTCAGCTTTGCCATCACAGGAATAAACTACATTTCAAAAACAGAAACAATTCTTTTATTTTGGTGTTAATAGTTCACAGTATCACTGTTTTTACTGTATGTTATTCAAATAAAATACACCACACCTTATAACATTGGCATGTGCATGTGTCCTCAAAATGAATTGCTCCCAAATGGCTAAAACTGGGTTGTGTATAATATGATACAGTAATTTGTCTACTGAATATGAGGTGAATCATTTAGATATGACCTGCGAGATTGAGGTAGTCCCATGTAGCTCCTTTAGGACAGTTCTTCTTGATGTTAATGGCCCACTGATAATCACTCCAGCGCTCCTTCCACGCCTGCAGGATAGCCTGCTTCAGATTCACCACCTTCATTCTGTCTGATTTTTTAAACTCTAAATCAAAACATCAATTAATCAACAGCATAAATTGATTTTAAAGTCACATCCCAGTGTATGACAAGAGAACGTCAGATACCACCAGCTCATGATACTCATGATCTCCAAACTCATCACAAATAACACATATTTATAGTATACAGTATATAGATAACGCGTACAAATGTGATAAAATGCCAATTTATTATTACTTATTTTTAAAATCCAGCTTACCACAAAATAGTCCAGTTTGTACAGTAACTGAATCAGGTTTTTGTTCATTTACAAATCCCTTCACCTCAACGCCGCCATGTTGTTCTGTAAGATCGCGTCCTCTGATTGGACGAGAGTGTCTGTTTGCTGTAGTATAAATCAATCCGATTGGGTGGTCTGATGTAGCGTCTCTTGATTGGATGGAAGATTGTGTTGAACTTTTAATTTAGAAGAAATGCTGGAAGTGTAAATGTAGGGGTTTTTACTATAACCATCAAGTATGTAATACATCACAAACAATACTATGTCTTGACACGATATCATGGCGATACCACGCTTTTCTTAGACGTAAATACAATACGTGTAAGTTATGTGGTAATTATAATTCAGTATCAGGGTATAAATCAAAATTGCATGAAATCACTGTACCATATTCTCCACACAGGTTTCCAAGTGCAGTGCTGTTTTGTAAATATAACGATGTCGTTTTAATGTTTTACAACATTAGATCATTTGTTTTCTTATATTATAATGGTCTTCATATCAATACGAGCTCAAAATAGTTATAATAGTTCCGATTTGGGTTCATCTGAACGATTTCTGTTCCTTAATGACTCTTGTTCATAAAGGTGCAAGTGTTCATTTTACATTTTAACTCGAGTAAAAGTACAAAAGTAGATACTTTTGGGTATTTGATATAAAATACACATTTAAACAGTCTTAATCAGTTTTACAGAAAAGGTAGAGCTAAATATGACATTATGAATTATTGTGCCTCAGCACAGTTGAAATATTGAAATATTGCTTTTACCATAGCATTGAATCAGTGAGTTGTTCATTGCTGTAACTGGATCATTCGAATTCAAAAATGCATCATTCTGGGGCCAGTTGCATAAACATAGACTATTAAGTTAAAGACTTAACCAAGCATTTAGCTCAGAGATAATCAGTCTTATACTGATTAAAATTGAGCAAATCTACATTTTTGTAACTAACGTTAAACAGTTATGACCAGTCCAGAAGAAAACAAATTAGATTGCTAACTTTAAGACTAATCGAAGCAGTTTATGCAACCGGCCCCAGTTCGCTTTGTGAACCAATTCAGCTGAATTGGCTCAGAAGAATTCGGATATTGCCTATCAGTTCTTGATGTCTGATGCGAAATGTCTCAGTGGGTGAGGAGGTACGGGATATCGATGATGGACAATTTACCATTTTTAGGGTACTCTGGTCGCACTAAATGTTTCTAATTCACTAAAAAGTACCGGCTCATTCGTTCAGGCTACAGTATGTCAGCCCATAGATTCAGAAGCAGGATCCCTGTGGGTAGAACAAGTTCCTGTTGCTCATCCAGAACTGCCTAAAGCTGCAAAACCACATTCAGGACATTGATTTTTTTCCCTACAGTCCCACAACACTCCACGTCCTGTTATATGTCATCCTTGTGCCATAGGCTTCATCCCAGAACAATCTGTAATGACAGATCTAATGATAAAGGTGGCATATGAATATGAGTAATGCTAATTTGTCATTTATTTTGTCAAGTCTTAAGTCTGTCATTAAGCTGACTAAGCCTGGTTTTGAAACATGACTTTCACTTCATGGTCCAGTTGTTATCCATAATCCAGATTATTCAATATATATATATTTAAATAATATCAAAATTGTTCTTTTGTGAATGTTTTCATGACAAATATGCTGATGAGATCTCATTAATATACAATAAATTACAAATAAATTACAAAAAAAGTACATGATACAACGTCACATTTCACCTTCAGACACCTTGCACACGTTCCTGAATCAGTTTTTGAATAAAATATGTAAATGAACAAATTTTGCAAGTTATCTTTATTACTATATCCATCAATAATACATTGTGAAAGCCAACGCAATGTTTGAAATTAATAATGGCACCCGCAGCGTATTTGTATTCAGTCTTTCAGAAATGCCATCAAGTGGTCAGTAATTTTTGTCCATCTTCACTGTGTCCATTTTTCCCGCTGTCCTGTTTTCCGTGAACGCCGTTCTGTCGCTCTGTCCTATCTTTACCAGCAGCAGAAAGCATTTTCTTTTTAAAACTGAAATCTGTGCCTCGGCTGCTGTCACAGTCATTCTGAAAAAAAAAAGACAGATTTTTTTTTTTCACATGGAACAAAATATATTTGTTGGTTACAAGTGTAATGTTTGAAGGATGACCGCTAAAGCAAACCAACAGGCAAATGTACAAAATGCTTTAATTTAGCATATTGAAACAGCATAGCAATTGATTCGCTGAGCATGCAGCACAAACCACCTTTAATATGATTAAGCTAGTGTGAATCTGTTTCACTTCAATATAATATGCTTGTCCTTTTCATTGAAAGATGCTGTGTAGCTGTGTGCCAGCGCCATCGATCTCCAAATGTTCCTCTTTGCATTTGAGAGGACTGAAACAGCACTTCATGAAAAATCTATAATAATGTTCTACTTGTATATTAAGATGTTCTTGCAAGCAGTTCTGCAACCTTTCTGTCCCTTTTTGGATTTAGCATTAAATAGTTGCACTCTTAGGTGTATTTATATACACTAAAACTCAAAGGTTTAGAAAAATTAAGATTTTGTTTTAATGTTTTTGAAAAAAGTATTTTGTGCTCATCAAGGCTGCATTTATTTGATTAAAAATATATTTATATTTGATTAAAAATATAATTTATTCCTGTGATTGCAAAGCTAAATTTTCAGCATCATTACTCCAGTCTTCAGTGTCACATGATCCTTCAGAAATCATTCTAATATGCCGATTTGGGGCTCAGATATTATTAATCATTATTGGTTCTCAATTAGTAATAATGGTTCTTATAATTATCAATGTTGAGAGCAGTTTTTGCTGCCTTTTTTACGGAAATGTTGATACATTTTTTTTAAGGATTCTTTCGATAAATAGAAAGTTCAAAAAACATAATTTATTTGAAATAGAAATCATTTGTAACGTTATGAATGTCTTTACTGCCACTTTTGATCAAATGTAATGTGTCCTTGCTGAATATAGGTATTAATAAATTTATAACTGTTTAAACCTGAACCCAAACTTTTAAATGGTATCACCGTTTCCACAAAAATATAAGCAGCAAAAATTGATTTCAACATTGATAATGACAAAAAAATGTTTCTTGAGCATCAAATCAGCATATTAGAATGATTTCTGAAGAATCATGTGATACTGA
The DNA here is from genome assembly GCA_021397915.2 of Tor tambroides. Lineage (NCBI taxonomy): Eukaryota > Metazoa > Chordata > Actinopteri > Cypriniformes > Cyprinidae > Tor > Tor tambroides. The sequence continues at coordinate 7,345 of JAFVLL020006224.1, read as the reverse complement.
ATACTGGAGTAATGGCTGGTGAAAATTCAGCTTTTGAGTGAGTAATTTCTACAATAGAGTTAAAGTTCTGTTATCTCACCCCATCTGAATGCTCGGGGAGGGTCTGATAGGGTTGTGATGACTCAGTCTTGCAGGGTCTGCAGTCTTCCAGTAAAGCCACTGAAGAATCAATGTCCTCATCAGTACTGGAGCCCTTGAAGAAAGAGGAATGAGTGTTACAGTGCTGTAATACTCCATAATTGGCTGTTTAAAATAAATAATTCATTTCTGTCAAAGAGGCTATTCATTTAATCTGTGAGAGAATTCATATAGAAATTGCAGTGTGTATCATTATTTTCATTCCATTAAATGAACCAATGAATCAACCACTGACTCTGCACCCCTTTACCTAAATTCATTACTTCAGACTTATGTGCCCTCTAGAAGCTTACGTTCTGCAAGTGAACGTCTCTTTATTGTGCTAAAGAGGTACAGAATCACTTTCACGGACTTTCAAATGAAATGTTCCCTCCTGGTGGAATGACCTGCCCAACTCAATCCAAGCAGCTGAGTCCTTAGCCATCTTCAAGAATCGGCTAAAAACCCATCTCTTCCATCTTTACTTGACCCTCTAACTCTAGCACTCTCTATTCTAATTCTTTTCATAAAAAAATACAAACACTAGCTTTTCTATTCTTTTTCTATTCTGTTTTCTTTTTATTTATTATATAATTAAAAAAACAACAACCTTGCTACGTGTATTGCGTTAAGCTAACTGAGACCTGTTATAGCACTTGCATATCATTGCTCTTTTGTTGATTTTGATTGCTTCCATTGTCCTCATTTGTAAGTCGCTTTGGATAAAAGCATCTGCTTAATGACTAGCAGACTAAATTTGAGGTCTACCAGTGATAGTAATTTGCAACTACAATTTTTTTTTTTCTATAAAAATCATCATCACTGCAGCACTCTATTGTTTCTCATACAACAATTACAGAGCCTGTGGACTCTAGTTGAGGTTAGGTTACCTGGGTGAAAGGTCTGGATGGGGACTGGATGTTCTTGGGGGAGCCAGAACCTCTTAATCTTTCACTAAACCAGGAGAAAGGCACAAACGGTGGACCAGAGGAACGTGAGGTCCGGTTCTCTGTTCTCTCTGAATCCCTGGACACGAAAACACAAAATATCTCACACATCTACGTCTGTACAGGTATGCAAGGAAACACTGGTGCTTAGACTACTGACGTTAGCTGAATAAATGCAGGACAGACTCTGTGACACATACCGATTTCCTGCTGATAGTCTGTTGGATCTGTCTTTCCTGACCTTTCCATATGTGCGACGTAAAGTGACCCTGCCCACAGAAAAACAAGCAGATAACCTTTAGAGCACAACTCTGGCCACTACTACAGCATCTGTATGATTGCACTCACATACAGGAGAGTGTTTACAATCGTCAAAAAGTACCCTAGTGAAAAATAAATATACTAAAATGGATTTGAAATACATTATTTCATGCTAAGTATACTACACATACATTTACATGTTATGTACTTATGCAATTGTACTTTTAGTATACTAAACTAGTACACTTAAAGTATGCTTAATTTGTGCAACTAATTTTGTACTTAAAGGGGACCTATTATGCAAAAATCACTTTTATAAGCTGTTTGAACACAGTTGTGCGGCCGCAGTGTGTGAAAACAACCAGCCTATAATGTTAAAAATCCACCAACTCATTTTTTTATAAAACCAATAAGTCATAAACAGTCTCTCCAAATGAGCGGTTTCAGATTCTCCCTCTGTGCACGTCACTGAGGGGAAAAAGTCCCACCCATTTGTGACGCTCTCTGCCCTATTAGCATAAACACAGCCCTGAGTGAGAAGCTGCGGTCCGCCATTACCGGAGATTTATACAATGTCAGCACCAAAGAGGCTGTACAAGTGTTGTGTTTTGGGATGCACTAATGAGCACAGGAGTCACCATAATCTCCCCCCATCTGAGCCAAGGACACTGTGGTTAAATTACATTTGATTTTCGAAGGAAATATCCCGGAAAAAATCAGTAAAGTCCCCAATATGTTTAGGAATTAATAACAACGCTTCGTGCACGATCGTCAGCTCCAGACAAAGTAAGTATCACACGTTTGTTTTCCAAATTGCCTTTCTGAAAGAGTTTCTTGGCACTCTGTAAGGCTAATTGCTAAAGCTATCATTGTCTCTTGTGTGTTTTTACTGATGCTGCCTTCAAGTGCTACCAGAATGATCGTGAATGGGAATGTGGTAGTTAAAAGTTGCATATGAAAGCAATGTGAGTCGATCGCTTGAAGTTGTCGAGCTCATAATCTGAAGTGGGACTTATAAAGGCTGTGATAGCATGAGACCAGCTATGTTGTTATTTTTATTCTGCCGTGCTCTCTGTCTGTGTAATTCATAAACGTGAATTTATTATGCACAGTATAATCAGATGACTGACTTTGAAACCGAGTAGTTTTCTGTAAAGATAACAGGCTTGTATTAATAGGGGAATGTTTATTTGCAAAGGCTAGCACTGCTAATGCGACCTCAAGCTCTTGAAGCTCCGCCCTCTTCTCCGGGAGCAACAGCTCACTGGCATTTAAAGCAACATACTCAAAACAGCGCGTTTTGGCTCACACCCTAAAAATGGCAATTTTAACAAGCTGTAAAAATTTATCTGTGGGGTATATTGAGCTAAAACTTCACATATACACTCTGGGGACATCAGAGACTTATTTTACATCTTGTAAAAAGGGCCATAATAGGTCCCCTTTAATGCACTTTAATTGTGCAGAAGTAGTGCTGAGGTCCAACTAAAGACATACTGAAGTATATCTGATTGTGCTAAAGTGGAACTATTGCAAATATACTACAGGTACACTTTAAATACCTCGCATTTAGAGACCAATATTATTCAAAGATTAAACAATCCTCATCAATAGTGACATTAAAACACATTTTAGGCTTAAAAATTAAGAAATGTGCATTGTGCACAAGTAGTACTCCAAATGCAGTTTAATTATGATTTTTATATAAGTAAGTCTTGAGCAATATGTCAGTAAATATACTAATAGATAAATCTATTTTAAATACTTTTTTACTAGGGTATATCTACAAATAGCTTAATTATAGTTGTCCCTGCATGTTTAACATTTAAAATCTTCCAAAATGTTTATAGACATAGTTAGCAAACTCGAGGTATGACAAAGTTTGTGGTTAAAGACTGTGCACTGTAACAGGATAAATAGTCCAACCTTCATCTAAAACATTTAATTGATGTTTTTTTGTAGCTTGAAACTTGTAGAATACTAACCCCAGATCAAGAAAACGTCTTCTGGTTTTCTTGTCCAGCAGCACCGTTGGACTATCAGGTTCATCAGGGCCTGTGTCATGACTGTCGTCTGAAAACAGATCATCAAAATGAGCATCAGAATCTGGCCCAGGTATTTGAAACATTTAATATTTTTTTACACAGCAAATTTGATTGGATCATCCATATTACCAATTTTTCCAGATTAACAAATCTGAATTTCCAGAGCTGTAAATGGGAAAACATATTTCAGAAAATGGATTTCTGCTATCAGATGGGTTCATATCTTCATATGTTCAAAAGAAAAAAAAATATTCTGTAATTGTATTAGATCACATAATCCAGTCTTGGTTTTGATCTTGATCAAACCTTTAGTGTGTTGTTCAAAAATTTTTAGTTGGATTTGGATACTTCTGATCCAATAAATCAGGATTGTATTGGTGGATTTCAGGAACAACATTTAAAACTTCAAAAATGTACATCCTACATTGTGATATGTAGTCCCATTTAGAGCACTGGTAATCTGGATTCAGCGATCTGGAAAAGTGTGTATCTGGATCATAGTGATCTAATGTTGCTTTGAAAAAAAAAAAGCACAAAAAAGTAAGAATGTTTACCTGATCCGGGATAGCAAAACGGGGGATTTCCAAATATAAATCATTCTGATCCAGATTAAAAGTTTTGAAAAACTGGACCCAGAATTTAGTCCAGATCAGAATCAGTATAGAAGCTCAAAATTAGAATCTATAGTAATCCAGATCAGAGTCACAATCACTATAGAATCAAATTAATTTCAGAATCAGAATTCATATTTATTTTCCCAGTTAATGATAGTTATGATATTCCATTAGATGAGATGTTTGTATGCAGTTCAAACCTTCGCTCTGTGAGTATTCTCCATAGTGTAGAAGGGGTTGGCTGCCCTCACGTGACTTGAGGTGGTCCGTCTGGCAAAGATGGGCTGGGGAAGATGTCTCTGAATGGACGCAGGGTCTGGAGGGAGACTTGGATGGGGTGAGGGGCAAAGCCTCTTGAGAGGAGGTGTTCAGGAGGTGCCTGTAACTCCGTCTTTCATCTTGTGCCTCCCTTTCTCCAACCACAGTGTAGGGGTCAAAGGTGAATGTTCGGTCTCTCCGTGAGGATGGGGAGGAAAGGAGCAGGTCAGAGGAGGGGGAGGAGCAGCGAAAGGAAGGGTGGATTGGAGAAGAGGAGGTCTGCACGGAGCCGCCATAACTCTAGACCGCAGACACACACAATGACATATCATATCCCATGAGCCTCACATGAATGGGTGTTTTCTAAAACTAAAACTAAAACTAAATAAATAAATAAATATTGCTACTTGAAATAAAATAAACATTAAATGAAGTCAAATAAAAAAATGTGAACTTATTTTGTTTCAGCTCTAGCCAAAGTAACTTTTCTTATTTCCATTTAGTTAAACTTGACGTACTACAAACTGAAATTTAAAATAATAAAAACTATATAGACATATTAAAAAATACACAAATAACAAAAATGATTACAAAATTACTAAAACTTAACATGAAATATAAACTATTAAAAATGATAATAAAAACTATAATAGTTTCTCAGTTATACTACAATAACACAGGTGATTATGTCTCAAGGTTGCAGGAAATTGAAGGAATTGTTTACCTAAAAATTTTGTATTAAACACATATGGTGTTATTTTTTTTCTGGGGAACACACACAAAAAAGATCAATTATCGATCAAGTAAAAATTAAATAAATAGTGACTGTTAAGCTCCAAAAATTACCACCAAAAAGCACCATGAATAATTCACATAAAGAGCTAAATACTTTTATTAAGCAATGATGCATTAAACTGATCAAAAAAGACATTAAAGAAAATATTTCAATTTCAATAAATTAAGTTCTTTTGAAATTTCTACTCATCAAAAATGACTAAAAATGTATCATGGTTTTCTACTATTTTCAACAGAGAAAATAAGAAATGCGTCTTGAGCACCACATCAGTGTCTCAAAATGTAACTCAAAACTGGAGTAATAGCTGGTAAAAATTAAGGTTTTCTAGGAATAAATGACATTTTTAAAAATATATTAAAATAGAACAATAACATAACAAAATTGTCATTTTTGGATGAACTACTCATTCAGTCAGATGCATGAAATCTATAACGTACACACACCATTCTATCAGTGCTGTCATCTCCATCTATCGAGCTCACGCTGTCTCTCAGGCGGGTTCGGGAGGGCCGATGCCTCCTGGTTTTGATTGACAGTTGTGCTTTGGCTTTCTGTAGACTGCTGTCAAGTCGTTCAGTCTCTGGAACTGCCTCCGTCAGATCTAATGTGGGACAAAACACACAGACGTATGTTTACTCCCTGAATTCGTTTGAAATTGAGCATTTGGAGACGAAAGCCCAAGACGCACAAACTAACACCACAAATATGATGAAAATCCTTATAAAAGACTGCTGCTCTGCTCTCGACACACACTCATGCACACATTAATGTTCTCGCTACAATCCATAAAATGCAGTGACAACGTAAAGCAGGCCTGAAGCTCTATTAAGCTGTCAACAGCCTAGATTACTTATATGAACGATGGGTGGCCATTCCTCATGTACACCCTGGGGGTGTGTGTGAGGGTCAATGAAACAGGAAGTACACAAACACACACTAACAAATACACTAAAGTGAGAGAATGGCACTGGGCAGTGTGTAGATGTGCAGCTACATCAACAAGAACTTCATATAAGTATTCATATTTTGTGTTTGTGAAAAAAAAAAACCTGCACAAATCCACATAATTATATTCATAAGTGTAACATTTGCTGTGATTTAAATGGCTCTGTGAACCAAATAAATAAATAAAGTGATTCTGATAAATTGTGTCATTTGGATTCTTTATACTGTACTGTATTATTTAAAAAAAAGTAGCATTTAGCATGTAGTGGAATTGTACTTTTTTTTTTAAAACAATATGTCCATGTCACAAATTATTTATTTGGTTAGTATTATGTCAGTACAACTTTGTAGGCACAAGACGTCATTGTTTGTCACATGACCTCATCACAATGAATTTTTAATTGCGAGTGGCAAGTAAAGGCAGTAAAAGCAGCCAAAAGAAGTCAAATGACATGGTCAAGGTCAACTGAGAGCACTGGAATAAGGGATATCACATTATGAGAAAATTGTACAAAAGCTGTCACTGAGGTGGTACCATTTCAAATGGTACTAATATACACCATTTACATACTAATTTGTATACTTTAGGTAATAATATGTACCTTTAAGGTACTACTATGTACCCTTTTAAGAGTAAATAAGGTACCTTTTGGAAGGCTACCATCCTAGTGACAACAGTTTTTTCTGGACATATGCTGTGTTGTACAGTGTATATTTTGGGAAATGTAAGTAATCCAAGTATTCCATGCCTACAAAAAATTTGCTTAAGCATAGTACACATACTATAGACCTTAGTCAGTTTAGACACCATATTGAATTTAAGACGGATGAAAAGCAGGCTGTGAGAGATTGACTTACAGTCTTTACAATGGCCATCAACACACATTAGTTCAACTTATTTTCATATATATATATATATATATATATATATATATTAATGCTGTCAAATGATTAATCGCGATTAATCGCATCCAAAATAAAAGTTTTTGTTTACATAGTATGTGTGTGTACTGTGTATACTTATGTATATATAAATACATACACATGCATGTATATATTTATGAAAAATGTTAAAATTTATATATTAAATATATTTATATATAATATAAATTATATGAATATAAATATACACATGTAAATACATGTAATTTTTTTCAAAACATGCTGTATGTGTGTCTTTATATATACATAATAAATATACACAGTACACACACATATTATGTAAACAAAAAGTTTTATTATGGATGCAATTAATCGCAAATTAATTGTTTGACAGCACTAATATATATATATATATATATATATATATATATACTTTAACAACTTATTTTCATATACAGGTGCATCTCAAAAAATTTAAAT
>JAFVLL020006223.1:0-11889 GCA_021397915.2 Tor tambroides | reverse complement strand
CATCATTTACTCACCCTCAAGTAGTTCCAAACCTGTATGAATTTCTTTGTTCTGCTGAACACAAAGGAAGATATTTTGAAGAAAGTTTGTAACCAGGCTGCTTTGGGGCACCATTGACTTCCATAGTAGGAAAAAAAAAATACTATGAAAGTCAATGGTGCCCCAGAACTACTCTGTTTCCCACATTCTTCAGAATATCTTCCTTTGTGTTCAGCAGAACAAAGATATTCATACAGGTGTGTAACTAATTGAGGGTGAGTAAATGATGACAGAATTTTCACTTTTGGGTGAACTATCCCTTTAACACTATCGTTAAAACTTTTTTCTACTACATTATAAACATTCTACTAACTATAAGTAACTTTGCAAGTACGTCAACTTATTCTACTAATCCTAACCTAACAGTTTATTAATACTCTAATGAGACTTAGTTGACATGTACTTGCAAAGCTGCTTATAGTTAGTAATGTCTAAAGTGAAAGAAATAATGTGTAACCAAAATGTCCATACAGTGACTTTTACTGTACAGACAAAAACAGTTCAAACATTCTTCAAAATATCAAACAAGTCATATAGGTTTGGAATGACATAAAAGTCAGCAAATGATGAAAGAATTTAAAAATGCAGATGACTTGTATCCCTTTAGGTACATTTCCTTAAGTTTATTCAAATTTCTAAATTTTTTAGTTTAGATCATTTGAACAAAAATAGGCCACGCACTGCACTGTCATTTCACCTTTTAGTGCTTAATCCTGTTCTGTACATACACATTTGTGTACAACCAAACTTTTTTTGCATTTTACAACCAAATTGACTCCCAGAAAATGCAGGTAGTGACAACCGCATTTTCAGAAATTTGACGCAGTGTGTACTGAACTGAATCAGTAGCGGTTATTGATGTGTATTTAATGAGTTGTGTCTCTCTTCTGTATGCACGGTGCAAGAAATCACATTGAGCGAGGTCCATCTTGACTCATCGGTGTTGCCAGATCTTGCTATAAAAACAGCAAATAAGAACAAGTCCATAATAAACAAATCCAAACATGCTAATTTAGAAATAAGCCACATAACAAAATATTGCAACCTGCACCTGCCTACTTCATTAACTCCCAAATATGCTTTAAGAGCACTCACTGTAAAGCAACTTTTTAAACATAAACAAAACACAGTGGCTCTGTCGAAAGTGGTTTAGTTAAAATCACTGAACATAATGAGTCTTTAGTCATTGTAATATTGCTTAGGTCAAAAATAGCGACTACCAAATGCACGAGACGGCAAAACACTTCTGTGGTTACCACTGTGTCAGTCATCCTAGTTTTGATTTCTGTTCCATACACACGAGACTGTAATTTAGGAGATTCACTCCCATATTTAAAGGCGGTTGAAACGCTACAGTGTGTATGTGGCCATTGATAACTCCTGCACGCTGGTAATCATATTTTAATGCAACATTTCAGTCATACAACCTTCAGGCATTGTTTCTGCCGGCATAACATCCTTCTTTCAGTTTAACCTTTTCATGCATTCCCCTTAGGCCTGTTTAGATCTAGAAAAATGCAAACATAAACACACATTCACACAGGTAATCACGCTGTGTCTCTGATGGGTCTTAATGAGGTGTCTGTCGATGTTTGTGTGAGCATATGTGTGCTGCTACTGAGCTAACTGACACTCTTGTGCTCACGGCTACATCTTCAACAATCTGTAATGACATCCCATAGAGTCCTGCTTCATCCACACACACACACACACACACAGCTGCACAGCTGGCGAGAGGTGAATCTAGGGACTGGAAGAGGAGAGTGTTTACTGGCAAACATTCAGGTCAGCATTTCATAGAGACACACTGTTCTTAACAAGTCACAAATTATGTCTAGCACTACAGACGTAATCACAGTAATAATGTCTCGAAAAAAACACAAATAAAACAACCGGTCGAGAATTCTGTGGAGACATGTAACACCCACTGCAAACAAGACAGGAAATGAATGTTTTTTTTTGTTGTTGTTGTTGTTGTTGTTGTTGTAACATGGCGTGAATGTTTTTGGATTGGCAGTGGAGAATGACCATAAATGAGAAGGACTTCAAATTATTAAATAGAAAAACTGATAAAAAAAGAAAAGAAAACAAGAGTGTTAAGAAAAGAGCACACACACATACAAACACACAGAGGCTGAGATGCAGAGCAGCTGTTGAGTAAACACTCTCTCTCTCTCTCTCTCTCTCTCTCTCTGTGTGTGTGTGTGTGTGTGTGTGTGTGTGTGTGTGTGTGTGTGTGTGTTTGGGTTTATCGAGCTATACTTTGGGGGCAAATCTGTCCCGAGAAGTGAGCTAAATCTGGTATAAAACAAATTTGACAATGTCCCTTTGGGGCATTTTTATGAAGAAATAATAATAATTATTATTATTATTATTATTATTATTTCATACATTATTACAATAAATTTTATTACAATTTATTAAAATAATTTTACCTTTTGTTGTTATTATTACTCTGTGGTTAAAGAGATTTCCCCCTCCAAATGTGTCATTCATTATTATTTTTATTATTATTATTATTATTATTAATACATGAAATGAATTATTATTTGTAATAATCGTAAATACAATTTATATGTAAGGAATGAAAGGAAAATAATTCATACATAAAATAAATTAATAATAGTAATTATTGTCATTATTATTATTATTATTTGATAGATGATTACATTAATTTCCCTTTTGTTGTTATTATTATTACTACTTTCTCTCTCTCTCTCTTTCTCTCTCTCTCTCTCTCTCTCTCTCTCTATATATATATATATAATATGAATGTGTGAATCATATTTCTATGAAAGGGTAAAGGTGCAAAGGTGTAAAGGTTTACTTGTTTAGAGTATGGATAGGGTTTTGGTGATTATTTTGGGGTTTATATAAAAATAAACAACAGAAGTCTATGGTATGTCCTCATTTAAATAGCTAAGTAAACAAGTTTATTTTAGAAGCTGTTGTACGGAGAACAGAATAAAGTGCTTCTGTGTCCCTGTGGACTAGCACACTCAACTTGGCGACAAATAACAAACAAACAATATGACGACAGAAAATGCCTTTTTTCATTCCAGTCTTTCTCTCTCTGAACACTTTTATTAGTTTTGTCTTATCCTTATTTGCACTCTCATCTAGGAAATTAGATTTGACCATCTTCCCCTGGCTGTGGTTGACAGACCTGCCAGAGGGGATTGTGGGACGTGCAGCTCATAGGGTGGCTCCTGAGGCCAGCCCATAATAACTGATAGCTTTGATCAGCGCTTCAAACGCTCATTGTCACTCTCACACTTCCTCTCTCTCTTTCCCTCCCTATCGCTCTCTGTCTATGTCTGGATTTGTGTCCTCACTCGAGGGAAGGACAGGAGAGTGAGAGATGAATGCAAAGTTCGAGAGAGGAGATCAGGAAAGACAGAGAGTATGCCAATTTTAGACAGTGGCAGTTCACAACGCTATTCAAAGTACTGTGCAAATTATGTGAATTTTCTATATGTGTAGCAAAATATTATGAGCTCAACCTGACCGACTTCTATTTTCAACATCACAAATGAAATGGAAACTGATTTTTTTAACATCTTTTTTTGCACAACCAAACAAATTAGCCAGTATTACACAAAATCAAATTAATAATGGTTTTTATTTCTGTGATAATGACTGGACAATTAAACATGCAATTCAGTGAGGTCATGTGACAACAATAGCATAATACTGTACTAATATGCTATTATAACAAAAATGTATTATACTATATTTAACTAAAACTATAACCATAGAAAAATGTTTTTGTTAACTGAAAATATTAATTAAAATACATTTTCATTGTTACGTTTTCACGTAATGTTCTCTATATATAAAATGACTAAATGTTTAACTAAAATTAATTCAAAATATTAATAAAAAATATAATAGTATCTCAGTGTTACTAAAATAACACTGATGATGACCTCGTCACATTGCATTAATGGTGTCCAAAATTATTATCTAGGAAATAGAACAAGTTAAAATTGAATTACAAATGCAAAATGTGTCAAATGTTCAAAAATCAGACATTAAAAATCTCTGGTGTATTACTTTTGGTTCATTTCCATACACTGGAAATGGAAGCATCAAGTTGGGCAAATTGCATTGTGGGAAACACAACCATTTCTGAACCAACACAGAACTGAGCTGAGTTATGAATTAGTTGTCTTTTTAGAGCTTGAATTTGGATTTGTCTCAAATTTGGTGAAGTTTGCATCGAGTCCTGTTTTTTCCTGTGAAGCTGCTTTGAAACAATCTCTATTGCATAAAGCGCTATAGAAATAAAGGTGACTTGACTTGACTGAGCCCTGGGACAAGGGTGGCTTAGAAACTTCACAATGTGCACAGTATACAGTATGCATACTTTATTCTGCAGAAATAGTATGGATGCTAATGTTAAAAATGCTATTCCGAACACAGCCAAAGAGAAAGAATTTACTGCGCTGGAATTAAACTGACCTCTCCTTCCTGTTCAGGCACTCAGCACTGTAGAAACATCAGTCTTTTATATCATCTGCCCTGCTGTATGACCCACTGTACATAATTTGTACGTGCCACAGCATTCGCAAGCACCATTAGCAGTGTTTCCTCTTTGATTTGAACATCAGCTTTATCGTAATGAAGCGTTTTCATCCTGACCCCTCACTGTGCTTGTGTTCTGCAGGATCCTCGTATTATGATAATGTACGGCCCCTGGCGTATCCAGACTGTGATGCTGTGCTCATCTGTTTTGATATCAGCAGACCAGAGACGCTGGACAGCATCCCTAAGAAGGTCAGAATCTCCTCTTATTTCCTTTTTTCTTTTCTCTTATCCTAAAAAAGTGAAACATCAGTATATACTTGAAACAGTGCATGTTGGAATGACATTATAAGCTGTAGTTGTAAACACGCACATACTTGCAGCATTAGTCTCTCGCTTTGAAAACACAATGTAATTGTCGACTAAGAGAAGTTTTTGTTTGTGGGTGTTTAGCAGTGGGAGGATGACGGCGTTGTGGATTTACACAAAAACACAACCTAAACACAGATGCCAACAATTATGTGGTGATGAGGGTGTGAGCCTAGCGCTGAAGGGTTTCAATGTGTTTTTTGATTTGAAGTCTTTTGAGTACATGTCTGGTGAGAAAAAGATATTCAGATGATATAGGAAAAAGAGTGGGCAATATTATAAAATATCACATATTTATATCACAGAAACGGTTAACACTACCATTTAGAAGTTTGAGGTCAGTAAGTTTTAGGGGTGGACGATAAACCGGTAGACATGATTAACCGGAAGAAATTTGTCAACCGGTAGAGATTTTGGACTATCGTCTCTATCGCAGTTACACGCTCACGTGACGTTGCTGTGATATGTGGTCAGGAAAAATGATCGTTTGTACACATTTTTAAGCATTGCGGTTGAAAACAAGTGATTTTAAGAGAACTCATTTAGCTATAAGCACTGTTTGAGAGGCGCGCACACATAAAGATGGTGCATATAGAGCGCGGGAGTATTGAACTGAGTTATTTTTGCCTCTTTATAGGCCTTCAACGGTTAAATATACACACACTTGTTTGTGTCAGAATGCCCATTTTTAGTATCCTCTTAAACACAGTAATTTAGGTCTTACTGTAAGTGAAAGCAAATAGCTGAGGAGGAAAACACGTGTGTAACAGTATACTGGTCATGTGGGCAGCTCTTAAAGTGACAGCAGCTGTCTGTCGTTCATGTTAATCAAACAACGAATGAGAAAAATATCTATCACTGCTCTTGACTAAATCACTTTTGTAAGTTTCATAAGAAGAAATATATATATTTCATTTACACAGTGAAGAATATGCAGTGTTTTTATACATTTGATTACTTAGTTTATAAAATGTAGCATTTCTTATTTATTTGTTCTATTTATTCTTATTTAATCGCTGACTATTTACTTGTCTTCAGTGAGTTTGAGTTGTTTTTTTGTTTTCGTTTTTAAATTTAGGCTAGTATTAGTTTTTTTGTGATATTGACACTGGTGACAACTGACAAGAATTATGAAATTTCTATGGTATCAAAAGTTTAGTTATCATAAAGACCTTATTTAAAGAAAAAATGACTATATTGCGATATATACCTTTACTGTGAAATAAAATTACTCATATCATGATATAAGAATTAAGTCATATCACCCACTCAAGTTTTATTATTTTAAAGAAATTAATGATTTTATTCAGTAAGCATGCACCAAAAGTGACTGACTTTTTTTTACAGTTTTACAAATGATTTCTGTTTCTGTTCTTTCTGAACTTTCTGTTCACCAAAAAAATCATTTAAATATTTATCATAGAATATTAAATGTATCACACAAATATTAAGCAGCACAAAGGTTGCCGACAGTGATAACAAGAAATGTGACACTAAAACTGGAGTAATGATCCTGAAAATTTAGCTTTGTATCACAGGAATAAATTACATATTATAATACATTCAAATAGAAAATGGTTATTTTAAATAGTAATAATATTTCAAAATATTACTGTTTAAATTGTGTTTTTGATCAAATAAATGTAGCCTTTGTGAGTGACTTTTTTTCAAAAACATTCAAAAGTCTTACAGAACCTAAACTTTTAAACAATATAACTTTTTTTTTAATTATAAAAGAGTGGTTTAATTTTGATGTAATTATCCTAAAATTTCTCCACAAGCCTTTCATCTCTAAACCATGATTGTTCTTCTGCTAACCCTGTTACAGCAGACACACTGAATGTCTTTACACCAATGACTTCAGCATCTCACCTCTGAGGCCACAGAGGCGGAGCTAAAGGCCGTTGTGGAATGTTGAGAGGCAAGCGGTGACCTCCGATTGGCCAGTTAACGGTGGCATATAAGGTTAAAGATCACAGCACTGTTTGATGGATGGTTGAACACATTCAGAACCTGTGAAATGGTGCCATAGCTGAAATAGCTGAACCTTTGCAGGGGCTGGTGAACAACACACACACAAATTCACACGATTCTTACACACACAAGCTGTACGTATAACTGGCTTTGGATGGTTCTGCATTAGCAGGAATGTTCCTGAAAGGGTCTTGTCAGGGTCATTTTAAGCTATGTTGATGTGACAGGAGATTTAAAGCTGTTGTTGTTTACTATGCTTTATAGTTAATTGCTTAAAAACTGTTGTAAATATTGTGCGATTTGATTTGGATCTGCATGAGTGTGAGTGTTTTTAAATAATCATACAATTACTGGTCAAATTGCTTCCCTAATTCTCTCTCAGATGTATGCACAACTACATTATGCACTCATTATGTGCACATAAACTACAAGGAGCAAAAGCAATGTGGCACAGGCTCACTGTATCACAGCATAAACAGATTTCAAATCTGCCTTTTATTGCAAAAATTTTAGAAAAAGTGATCTCTACACAATTATATGATTTTTTGAGTGCTAATTCTATTGTTAATGTATTTCAGTCTGGCTTTAGGGTCCAACATAGTACTGAAACAGCGCTTCTGAAAGTATTCATCTATTTATCGGTTGATTCTGGTGATTCTGTGGTTCTGCTTCTTCTTGATTTATCAGCAGCGTTTGACACTATTAACCAATCTATTCTTATTTCCCGTTTAGAACACTGTATCGGTCTGCAGGGAAATGTTCTAAAATGGTTTACAGCTTATCTGACTAACCGATCATTCTCAGGTTAATATTGCTAACTTCACCGCGTCCACGGCGCCTCTCACCTGCAGAGTTCCGCAAGGATCCATTTTAGCTCCAACCCCATTTTCTTTATATATGCTCCCATTATGCGATATTCTTGAGAAACACGGGATATCGTTTCACTGCTATGCTGACGACACGCAACTATACATGCTGATTAAAAAAGGAAGTATAAATGCCCTAGAAATCCTGACAGCCTGTCTTCAAGACCTAACAAAGTGGATGTCCTCAAATTTTTTGCATCTTAATGAATCCAAGACAGAAATCATTCTATTTGGGTCAACATCTGCTACGACAATGCTTAGAACAAAATTAAAAAAGTTTGAACCGAATATGAGAGCATGTGTCAAAAATCTGGGCTTTCGAATTGATAACGAGCTTAAAATGGATAAACAAGTTAATTCTGTGGTTCGGTCCTGTTTTTTTTCATCTATGTCAAATCGCAGAAGTTAAACTGTTTTTTAAATTTTTCAGATACTCAGAAAATCATCCACGCGCTGTTACTCTCCCGTCTAGACTACTGCAATTTGCTTTACTGCGGTATTAATAAGTCAATTCTGGATCGGCTACAACTTGTTCATACAAAATATGAACATATCACTCCCATTCTGGTCTCTTTAAACTGGTTACCTGTTAAATATAGAATTGAGTTCAAAATTCTGGTAATGGTATTTAAGTCTATTAATAATCACGCTCCAGCTTATTTGGAGATCTCCTTGTAAGACATGTTCCTTAGATCACTTAGATCTAGTGATTCGGCACCTGACAGTGCCCAGAACTAGATCCAAGTACAGTTGTGATCAAGGCTTATGTGATCGGCCCAAATCTGTGGAATAAGTTGCTTAACTAGCGATTAGAATGGCACCAACTCTGACTATTTTTAGATCCAAGCTGCGGAATCATTTATCTATGATTTTAAAATGGACGATGTTTTATGAATGAATTAGTTTTAATGGTTGTACTATCATTATACTGAGGTATGATTGTCTGTTCTATTCTGTAAAGCACTTTGGGCAACTTAGTTGTATTTATACAGTGCTATATAAATAAAATTGAATGAAAAATGAATGAATAAACAACTATTGCAAGTATCGACTATAAAGTGGAATAAAATATTTAAATGCCATGATCCTTCAGAAATCATTCTAATATACTGATTTGCTGCTCAAGAAATGTTTCTGATTATTCATGTTGTGCTGCATAATATTTTTGTGGAAACCATGAAATATTTCTTCAGTATGTATGGTGTATGGTGTTTAGAAAGAATTTATTTGAAATAGCATCTTATTTGTAACAACGCAAATCAGATTGGTCAATTTCACGCATTCTTGCTGAATAAAAGTATTGATTAAAAAAAAAACGTGACCCCAAACTTTTGAACGGTAGTGTAGATGGATAGATTTGATCTAACATGACTTACATATGACAGATTCTTTCTTTTCTTCTTTCAGTGGCAGGTGGAGGCTCAAGAGTATTGTCCTAATGCAAAGTTGGTGCTGGTTGGCTGTAAGTTGGATATGAGAACAGATGTCAGCACCTTACGAGAACTGTCCAAACAGAGACTCATACCTGTCACTCATGAACAGGTGAGCATACACACACTTACACACACAGGGGACTGGAACATGAAGAGAAAAGAGAGATTGTGTTAGGACATTAGTGTTTATTCAACTGCTGCTACACAAACATGAGAACAAAGACACATAGTATTACACAAACATGCTTTTACATAGTCAGGAAGTCTGCTAGCAAGTTAACAGTACAAATATACCTTGTAAGCTGTCAATTCAAGGTCAAAAATAGATCAAAATGTGTTATTTAGGAGCATGTGTGTAAATAAAAAAGTCTCCTTTAAAAGTCTAAAAAATTCAGTTTTATTAAGGTTCCTCAATGACTGTTCGAAAATACTGTCTAAAATATTTTTAGATGGAAGTATAGCATCTCACACTGCAGTTGACTGATGGCACAGTTTGAAATGTCATGTCAACCGCTCTTATATTGTGTTTGAAACCATTTCTTAAGCGTGCACAGACACCAAAAGAAAGCTCTATAATTACACACAGAAACCGAACTACAGAGAGAGCAGTAGAAAATGTTCCCTCTATTACGTCAATGCTCTGAGCGGGTCAACTCGCTGTAGCAACATTTCATTATAAAACACCTAGTTCTCTCTATAACTCTGCTCTGTAATGAGAAGAATATACGTCACTTCACATGAAAATGGTGCAATTCTGTGTCCCGCTACTTTTATTTTCAAAGGCATTAGAGGCACAAATTACATGTTTTTGTTGTGAGGCCTATTAGATATGTTCATGTACTTTCACTGACCTTTTGTTGTAGAAAAAAATGACAATTTAGCAGAGTTTCAGGTATTATTTGTTCACCCTTTTCAAGAGAAAATAACATTAGCTGACATGAACAAAAAGCGCAAGAAGGGAGGGATGAAAAAACAGATGAGTGGCGTGTTTATTTTTGCTTTGACATTTGGTTCAGCTTTTGCTGTAATTCGTATGAACACAAAAAAGAGTTTCCATTAAAGAGCGCGAGAGAGAGAAAGGAATGACAAGGAAATTGAGAAACGCGAACGTAAATTCTCTTGGATATTTCTGACACAGTACAATTAAGCTGACTCGTTTCTTTTCGTCTATCAGGGGAGCTCACGAGCACGCGAGCTGGGCGCAGTTGCGTATGTGGAATGCTCGTCCCGAATGTGCGTGAACAGCGTCCGGGACGTCTTTCACATCACCACGCTGGTGTCCGTCAGACGTGAGGCCATCCCGAGCCTCAAGAGAAGCTCCTCACGCCACGCTCTCAAGCGCATATCTAATCAGCCTCTACTGCCAGTCAGCTCACAAGCCACGCCCCTTGAACCCACCCCGACCCTCAGGGAGGACAGAGCCAAGAGCTGCACAATCATGTAGACTAATGCACACACAGTCACAGTGGTGTGTGTGTGTGTGTGTGCGCGTGTGTTAATGAAGAGATGTGCACAAAAGGAACAGACAGATACTCTGTATTTATGGGAGAGTCATATTGTCCCATATATGGCCCATGGGATTGTACAGCTGTGTGAATACATTATACAGAGGAGTTCTATTTATTAACTTCAAGTTTGCTTTTATTTTTATCATTGTGGTATTGCTTAGCTGACCTAAGTGTCACAAACTGTGTAAAGCAGATGCAAAGAGAATAAAAAAAGGGTTTGGATTTTTTTGTGTGGACAGCTTCAGTTTACCTTTGCTAAAACGACACTTCTTTTTGCTTTTGTTTTTTTTTTCAGTGTCAAGCTTTAATTTTCTCTCTTGGGTCACACTTCTCTAGAGATCGCAGATCTGTGGCAAGCTCATTTGTGTGGAACTAAATCCCCGGAATTCTGGAGTTCTGAGAATCTTTCCCCAGCTTTAGCCATGATTAGCATTAGCGTTAGCAGAACAAAGACATCTGTGACTTCTGCTGTTCGCTCCTTTACATGAGTGACAGCACCATCAGTCATGCTCCGTGACATTACAAAGACTTCATTCACACTATAGTGAAACACCAACGCAAATGCTAAGGATAGACATTGTATATTTTTGTGAGGCAGAATTTCTGAAGTTAATGTGGGAAGTTGGAGTTTTCTAGGTTACATACAAGGGATTGTTGGCCCAAAAATGAGAATTCTGTCATTATTTAATCACCCTCATGTCATTCCAAACCTGTATGACTTTCACTGTATGGATTAAAGAGCACAAGGACATTTTTCAGTATATTTACTTCTGTGATCCACAAAAGAAAGTGAAGTCATACAGGTTTGGAGCGACATGGGGGTGAGTAAATGAGTAAATTTGACAAATTTCATTGTTGGGTGAACAATCCCTTTGAACTCTGTTGATTGCAATAGAAAATAAATTCAACATGTCATTCAGTTGTAAAAACAAGCACTTTACAATGACAGTTCACTGGGGTAAAACATTATATACATTACAATACACAGTTTCAAAATAATAGTGTGATAAAATCACTTATCTGTGCAACACTGTGGTCCAATGTCAACTCATACCAGAACCATACACTACCAATCAAAAGTCTGGATTATTGATAAATTAATACTTTTATTCAGCAAGGTGGAATTAAGGGAGCATTACATTTCTATTTCAAATAAATTCTGTTGTTTTAAAC
>JAFVLL020006221.1:59168-103582 GCA_021397915.2 Tor tambroides | reverse complement strand
CGGTGTATGTATATAGAAATTGCTCAATCTAAGGTAATAAAAACATAACGGTTCATTAAGTAAGGTCTTTATACTCCTCTGAAAACGTAGTTATGCATATTATATTGCATTTCTGTCTATAGATCATCCTAAATATTTCACAGTGCACCTTTAAGTTGCTGGGGTATATTTGTAGCAATAGCCAAAAATACATTGTATGGGTCAAAATTATTGATTTTCTTTCATGCCAAAAATCATGTTCCATGAAGATATTTTGTAAATTTCCTACTGTAAATATATCAAAACTTAATTTTTCATATGTAATATGCATTGCTAAGGACTTCATTTGGACAACTTTATAGGCAATTTTCTCAATATTTAGATTTTTTTGCACCCTCCGATTCCAGATCTTCAAATAGTTGTATCTCAACCAAATATTGTCCTATCATAACAAACCATACATCAATGGAAAGCTTTCAGCTTTCAGATGATGTATAAATCTCATTTTCGAAAAATTGACCCTTATGACTGGTTTTGTGGTGCAGGGTCACGTATGTTAATGAGACTAAAGATTACTCGTGTAATAAAGCTGTCAATAAAATGATGGTAGTCAGTCTTATTTTTAGTTAAGTAAGCTTATGATTTAGATATGTGAACTTTATTTTCTGAGCTTCACTTAATTAGTAATATCTGTCATATTTTTTGGATATAGAGTACAACGTTGCAGTGTTTGTTACCAACCAGATGACTGCAGATCCAGGAGCTGGAATGACGTAAGTAGGAACACAAAACAAACCGGAAAGAGAATTTTGGGGAATTTTAAACTGATTATGGTGATCTTAGATTTCAAGCGGATCCAAAAAAGCCAATTGGTGGACACATACTGGCACATGCCTCCACCACACGCATCAGCCTGAGGAAAGGACGTGCTGAATTGAGAATTGCCAAAATATTTGATAGGTAATTTCAAGAATTTCTCAGTAACATTTTACAATAAGGTCCATTACTTAATATTAAGTAATGCATTAACCAACAATGAGCACTGCAATTGTTACAGTATTTATTCATCTGTTAGTGTTAAAAATTTGTAATTCATCATTCGTTGTTCATTGTTAGTTCATGGTCTATTAAATAAAGTGATCAAATACAACTTTTGATTTTAATATTCTATTAGTACGTGTTGAAGCTAAAAGAGAAATAAATGCTTTTAAAGTATTTTTGTTATTACATTGTTAGTTCATGTTAACTAATGTAGTTAACTAATGCTAACAAATGGAACCTTATTGTAAAGTGTTACCATTTTCTCTTTTTGTTTCTCAACTAAGATAAAGAGAAAACATACAACGCACAATTTATGCATATATTAACATTGTTAGGTAAATATATTTGTATATTTAGACAGTCATTTTATATGATTGTCTTTTGATTGAAATGCTTACATCAATAAAACCTTTGCTTTTCTACAGCCCAGACATGCCGGAAAATGAGGCTACTTTTGCCATCACAGCTGGAGGAATAACAGATGCCAAAGACTAAGAAAACATGTTACATAGCATGTTATGAGTTCCCCAATCTCTCAACGTCTCCAGTTTGTTAATGATGGAATCTGTTCACATTGAACCAATTGTACCTATTTATTTACATGTTTATCTGTTATCTATCTGTTTATGCATTGTATTTATACTTTATACACTACACATCTGTTTATATATTGTGTAATTTGAATGGTACAATATTATTTATTTATACAAAGCTATTTTAATTCAATTAAAATTACATAGAAAAGGTTGAATAAAAACCATTGCATCTTAGTCACATATTTAATGTTAATATTTGCCTTTTTGAACGCTGCACTTGTAGCTTTAGAATAATCGCCTTAATTTGAAAAGCAGTTGATGTGGCTATTATCACACATGGTCGCTGCTTTCACAGTCCACGTTTCTGCACTGCGCGCATGCAAGATCCAGGATCAGCTAACTAGCTACACGTCCATGGTGTCGCATGAAGACTAGGCGCCCCATGCACCATTTCAGCACATTTACGAGTTCCCCAATCCCTCGATTTACCTGGAATAGGTACTAAAAAAACAGTAGATTTGGTTTTGGTCAAACCCGCCTCGTGGGTTACAGCGCAACCCGCTAGAAACGTCTGCTATTCGAGTTAAAGCCACTATGGACTCGAGAGACACAGCCCCTGATTCGTGGGAACAGGAGGACGATGTTGAGGCCACGGCTGATACCGAGCTTCAGTCCGCCTTCACCGGGCTCAACGTGAACGCTCCGGAATTCGTACCATCCTTTCTTTCCCGAGGTCCACCGGAAAACGCCACGTCTGATGGTAAACTGTCAACGCTAATAAACCGACTGACAGCATTGATAAGGTCTGCCCATAAAAGGGCTTTTAGCTGAAAATGTTTATAGCAGGCTAGCCGGAGAGGTGGTAGTGGTTAGTTGATCGCTATGTTTATAATAGCCGAGTGAAGGTATTTTTATTGTACCTAGCCAGTTGTACGTTACCACTTCATAAAATGTTGATTTAGTGCACTTAAATACACATTGCTGATCTGTCAAGAACTAATACCCGGCTAGCCTTGCGTGACCGGTGTTGTGCCGATTTTCGACTCCCTGCCAAATTATTACTCCCCTCCTTGAAATCAGTACCTGATTGCCTAATCCTAACCCCTCCCCCACACCTAACCCTAAACCTACCAATACTAGGGGGGTAATAATCTGGCGGGGGTCAGAATTCGGCACTACACCGGTTTAGCCGTCGACTTCACACCAGGATATTTCCTGTTTCTTTCCCTTCATTGATTCTTCTATTAGTTAATATATGATACTAATGGTTTCCTTAATAAAAAGCTTTACACATAAATAAATAAGCGAAATTTTTGATACCATTAAAATGATGTATATTTGCATGAAACGAAGACCCTTGTTTGCTGTTTTAGCCTACACAGGAGCGGGTCGCCCCTCATGGGTACCGTGTTGTTGATATCACATGACCAACTGTCGTACAATTGTTAATACTATACTATAATAACAGGTAGATGACTTGCTGTCAATATTTGTCACCTGTCTGTTTCAGGTTATGTAATTTATTCTGTAAATTACAGGTGGTAAAGTTCACACCAACTGTTTGTTTTCACTTGTACATTGAAATTATGTCAGCTACACTTTATTTTAAGGTGTCCTTGTTACAGTGTAATTATACATTTAAGTGCTGGTTAATATTAATTAACTACATGTACTTACTATAGGGTTAGGGTTAGGATGAGGGTTTGGCTTAGAGTTGACTTGTGTTATTGTAATAGCAAGTACATGTGTAACAAAGACACCTTAAAATAAAGTGTTACCATTATGTCTATTCCAATTCTGTCACAATAGTGATTTAAACGACTTAATTGCCTTAACCTAATTAATATTAAAAACAGATTTATAACATTATAATTTAACGTTAGCTAATCATTACCCCATCTGTCTCTGTCCACAGGCACCGATGCAGTGGCCAGCATGGAGATCTCAGAACCAGTGGGTATGTTCATGTTTTTTGGATAGCTTTTCTGCTTGGGTTTTGTGTTCTGATATAGTGTTGCACTGCCACTAATGCTGCTTCATCAGCCACAACTTGGGCTTGTTGCATCAGCACACATGTGCTCATATTACAGGCCTTATTTATCTCTGTGCTTACACCTCCAGCCGCAGCTACTGACCCAGAGAAGCAGATGACAATGTTTCCATGAATGGAGCAGTGCTTACTCATTTAGCCCTGATTCCAGCTGTACACTTTATTTAAAACATACATTTTCATACAGCTGCACAGTTTTATGAATCAGTTGTTACCTTGCTTGTTCTCTGAAGCTGTTAAAAGTAGACAGGACTTCATTGTATGTGTTCAATGACCTGTTTAATAGAACTGTCAACACAATGAATGCATTTCTTAATTGTATGTCGTTGTAGCTTGCTGAGCAAAAGGGTCTATTCTGTTTTTGTAAGTTGTTATGCAGTACAGTATTTGTAATGGCATATAAATCAGTTCATTGAAATTCCTTTCCTGTCCTACGCTTAAGTATTCAAATCTCTTTAGTTTGCAGTGGTTCCTAACCTTTTTGACTCCAAGACCCCCTTTTATTCCCTCTTATCTAATCTGATATGTATTTATGGTACTTTAGTTGTAATGAAAAAAAAAAAACTTTTTTTTTTCATAAGTTGTACGTCTTTATTTTACATCTAATATTTATTGTACATAAGTACATTTAAATAATTTTGATTGAAGTTTGTTGAGGCTCCCTAGTGGACCCCAGCCCACTGGTTGAGAACCACTGGCTTAGAAATGAAAATTCTGCCATCTTTTCACTTTCACAGCTGTTTCACACCCATATGACTCATTTTCTTCTTTGGAACCCAGAAGGAGACACCCTGTGCTGGTCGTTCTTTTACATGCAACTGCTATGAAAGGGACTGAAGCTTTCACGCTTCAAAAAAAGGATGCAAAAGCACAATATATATATCCTACAATAAATAGTCCATGCAAATTAAACAGTTGATTATTTATTGTATTTAAATGTGAAGACATTGATATTTGATTTCTTCCTTTTTTGGAACTCTTAAAGAGATACACCACCCAAAAATTGTCATCATTCACTCACCCTCATTCCAAACCTGTATGTATTGTTTCTTCTTTGTAACACATTTTGAAGTATGTAACAAAAACAACATTGGAACCTGCTGACTTCCGTTGTATGGACAAAAACACTTTTTCAAATTTTTCAAAAACTTCCTTGATGTTTTAGAGAAGAAAGAAAGTCATATGACATGAGGGTGAGTAAATGATGACAACATTTTTATTTCTGTCCTGCATATAAACACTCCTCAGAAATTTCTTCTTTTGTGTTCTGTGAGAAGTCATATGGGTTGTAAACATGTCATCATGATTGAGGAGCAAATTTTTCATTTTATAGTGAATATTACCTTTCTAGCCCTTACAGTCTCTTTTGTTTGCTTTTCTTCAGAAGGTCCTTTGCTGTTTTTAGAATGAAAAACATTTACATTTTTTTAAAACATTTTCAGAGATGTAGCTAAATGACATTGTTTTACCAGACAGCTGAGCTGACACTACTGAAATGACAATTATGATTAAAGGGCCATGTTAGATAATGAATCATTTCAAAGACCATTTTTGTTGGCTTTTTTCTGTATTTTTTTTTCTGTGTTTTAGTAAGTCTTAAAGGGATAGTTCACCCAAAATTGAAAATTTGATGTTTATCTGCTTACCCCCAGGGCATCCAAGATATAGGTGACTTTGTTTCTTCAGTAGAACACAAACAAAGATTTTTAACTAAAACCATTGCAGTCTGTCAGTCATATATCGGCAGTCAATGGGACCCACGGCTTTGAGAGTCAAAAAAAGCATACACAGACAAAACCAAATTAAACCCTGCGGCTAGTGACGATACATTGAGGTCTTGAGACACGAAACAATCGGTCTGTGCAAGAAACTGAACAGCATTTATATCATATTGTTCTCATGCGCGGAAGCGATCCAAACAATGAGTGACGTATACACGCGACAGATCGCTTCCGCGCATGCGTCCACTATGCCAGAGCACATTGACGCGTCACGTGCCGGCTGTTGTGAATGCGCTCAGGACAGTTGGACATTGCAGTGGACCGATTGTTTCGTGTCTTAAGACCTCGATGTATCGCCACGAGCCGCAGGGTTTAATTTGGTTTTGTCTGTGTATGTTTTTTTGACTCTCAAAGCCATGGGTCCCATTGACTGCCATTATATGACTGACAGATTGCAACGGTTTGAGTAAAAAATCTTTGTGTTTGTGTTCTACTTAAGAAACAAAGTCACCTACATCTTGGATGCCCTGGGGGTAAGCAGATAAACATCAAATATTCATTTTTGGGTGTACAGATGCAGGCAAGTCTACAATTGGTGGACAGATTATGTAAGTGAATGATGATTCTTTATAACAAAGTCTTGACTGACATAACTTTCTGTTATACATTATGATATATGATATATTTAATTGTTCAAATGCATATTTAATTGTTTTCCATTAAGGTATCTAACTGGTATGGTAGAAAAACGAACGCTGGAGAAATATGAACGGGAGGCGAAAGAGAAGAACAGAGAGACTTGGTAAACAGACCAAGTTCATGTCTTTTCATAATATACACTACTGACTCGAAAATACAATAGACAGTAATATTGTGAAATCTTGTTCAGTTTTAAAGTAACTATTTTCTGTTTTAATTCAATTTGAAATGTAATTTATTCCTGTGATGGCAAAGCTGAATTTTCAGCAGCCATTACTCCAGTCCTCAGTGTCACATGATCCTCCATAAATCATTCTAATATGCTGATTTAGTGCTCAAGAAGCATTTCTTATTATTGGTAATATTGAAACAATTTCTTCTAAGACTTTTTTCCAGGAAGTTCAAAAGAAAAGCATTTACTTGAAATCTAGATCTTTACTGTCACTTTTGATCAATCTAATGCATCCTTGCTAATTAAAAGTATTAATTAGTTTTTACAAAAATCTTCCTGACCCCAAATTTTTGAACAGTATTGTACATCATGTAACAAACATGAAGTCTGGTTAAAAAGCTTTGTCTAAAATAAGAAAACCTTATGGTATAGTCAGTCTTAGATGTCTATGTGAGCTTATCAAATATTCATGTCTTTTTGAGTGAAATGTTTGCTCTTATGATGCAGTCTGGGTTGAAATGACATCTCATACATCTGCTTGTCCCTGCAGGTATCTTTCCTGGGCTCTAGACACAAACCAAGAGGAAAGAGACAAGGGGAAAACAGTAGAAGTTGGAAGAGCCTACTTTGAAACTGAGAAAAAGCACTTTACTATTCTTGACGCCCCAGGCCATAAAAGCTTTGTACCCAACATGATTGGAGGGGCATCCCAAGCTGACTTGGCAGTTCTGGTAAGTTCCTCTTGAAACGCCTCTTTTATTTGCCTCACAGCAGGACCGATTGTTGCTTATAGCTCTGTAGCTAAGCTGTGAAACTCTTTGCCAAAGTATATGCAGTTCTTTTGAACTTTATTTTTATTAAAGAATCCTTAATAAAAATGTATCACAAAATGTTTCTACAAAAATATTACTTTAAAAACAATAAATACATTTTTTAACAACCTTAAACTTTTGAACAGTAGTATGTATAGATAGATAGATAAACAAACAAACAATTTAGTCTAGATTTATTGAGGAACACATTATCAAGAAAACATCATTTTCCATTTCTTCAGGTCATCTCTGCCAGAAAGGGTGAGTTTGAGACTGGTTTTGAAAAGGGAGGTCAGACAAGGGAGCACGCCATGCTGGCTAAAACAGCTGGAGTCAAGCATCTGATAGTCCTCATCAACAAAATGGACGATCCCACTGTGAACTGGAGTTTGGATAGGTGCATGAAATAGTGGTTGACTTCTTCACATTTTTGTTCTTGTATCTTGTCCATCTTTTACGAATTACTTCACATTTTCCCACAGATATGAGGAATGTAAAGAGAAGTTAGTGCCATTTCTGAAGAAGGTGGGCTTTAATCCAAAGAAAGACATTCACTTCATGCCCTGCTCTGGACTGACTGGAGCCAACCTGAAAGAATCTTCTGAGCTTTGCCCTTGGTACACGTAAGTATAGCATGTCATTTTCAGGCTACCGTGAATATATGAAGGTGAAATCAAATCAGAGTGACAACTGGCAATTAACATTTATAGGGGATTACCGTTCATTCCACATCTGGACAGCCTGCCAAACTTCAACAGATCAAGTGATGGTCCCATCCGATTGCCTATTGTGGATAAATACAAGGTAAATAAAATATGGTGTTGATACCTTGATATTTGATGTCAGGTTTAATGACTTTGCAATACTGACAGATACTAGAATAGTTATATGCAATATCACTAAGTACATTTGCATAAGCAACATGCTCCTCAAAACCGCATCTGTTTCACTGAAATATAATGCTGAGTGTCTATCAAGAGAGCTCCAAATACTGCTATTGTCTCAGTTTCTGCTGATGATTTCCAATTATTTTAATACCGCAGCATGAGGGAGTGTTTTGGCAGGAAA
The DNA here is from genome assembly GCA_021397915.2 of Tor tambroides. Classification (NCBI taxonomy): domain Eukaryota; kingdom Metazoa; phylum Chordata; class Actinopteri; order Cypriniformes; family Cyprinidae; genus Tor; species Tor tambroides. The sequence continues at coordinate 95,504 of JAFVLL020006221.1, read as the reverse complement.
CTTTCTAGTATAATGTGATAAGGAAATTGTTTTCTCAGCGGTTCTTTTCCCATTGAGACTAAATGTGTGTGGTATTATGAAACCAATAAGCTAAACTAGGTCCTGTGTTCTGCACATGTAATGAGATTAAGTTCATTAAGTTAATTAAAGCCTTGCTTAGTTGCCTTGCTAGAGCTGAGGGTTACCATCAGATTTAAGTGTCGGTAATTGGATAGAAAGGTCTTCAAATACGCTTTTGGCACCCAAATAGATTTATTTTTTTCTTATCTTTGATAAAAAAAGTACCAATGTTAAAATATACCAGTGTTAAAATGAATATGCTCCGACATTAAAATTCTGACTGATAAACCAACACACTCTAGCGGCAGTTTGTAACTGTTTGACAGTTCAAAGTCATTATGGTTGAGTAATCTTCTATAATGGTGAACTCAAACTACAACATATGATTTCTTCCCCAATCGTAAAAGAACTTTCTGTGATTTAATACCAAGGTAAGAAGGTTAGAGTTCTAAAAGTACATTACGTTTTTATAAATGAAAATGTAAAAGAAAATGTAGCTTTTTTGTACAATCTCCTTATGCCTTATTGGTGCTTAGATTTAGGGATGAACCTTCATGCCTACTTGTTCCTAAAAATTAGTAATCGTACAAATTCATACAAATCCAAATGAAAATAGTTACACTCTCTCGTGAGACATTTGTTTTCATGTTATAGCTGGTATTAAAATTCTATACTAGTTTTCTAAATGAAAAAATGTCCTACAAGTGAATGCATTTATAGTAAAAAAATGTATATTCACATTGACATTTGCTAAAGATTATTGGTGTTTTTTATGATTAACTGTGAGCATTAAATGATGGAAAAGGTGGCAAAAATTAAATATTTAATATTGTCCAAAACTGATCAGATAATAAAAAAAACTCTAATATCAGCAAATAGAGTCTATAATGCTCCTTTATAATCTTTTGTGTAGGACATGGGCACCGTGGTGCTTGGAAAACTGGAGTCTGGAAGTATTGCGAAAGCACAACAACTTATTATGATGCCAAATAGGGTAAGACTGTACAAAACAATACAATTTGTTGTTATCGCAACCATTATGAATCTTAGTCATTATCTCAAAAGGTCTAAAACATTATTTGTTCTGGTTTTCCAGCACACGGTGGAAGTGTTGAGCCTTCTCTCTGATGAAGTGGAGACGGATTACGCTGAACCTGGTGAAAACCTGAAGCTCCGGCTCAAAGGCATTGAGGAGGAAGAGATTCTCCCAGGCTTTATCCTATGCAACGCTGAGAACCTCTGCCACTCAGGACGCACTTTTGATGCCCAGGTAAGGATTTCAACACTGACAGGGAGAATATTTTGTTTAGTTATATTATTTTGAGATTTTTTTTTTCAAATGGCTTTTTCTTTGTTCTTGTTCACAGATTGTCATTATTGAACACAAGTCCATAATATGCCCAGGTTACAATGCAGTACTACACATCCATACCTGCATAGAAGAAGTGCAGATAACAGTAAGTCATTTTGAGTGCTTTCAGATGTAAAAGGTATAAAAAAAACAGCTCTATGGTTTGGTAGCCTAAAATATGTTCCTGAAAACCTCCACAATTAGGCATTAATCTGTCTGGTGGACAAGAAGACGGGAGAAAAGAGCAAGACTCGTCCACGCTTCGTCAAACAAGACCAAGTATGCATCGCCCGTCTTAGGGCTGCAGGAACTATCTGCTTAGAGACTTTTAAAGACTTCCCTCAAATGGGACGTTTCACCTTGAGAGATGAGGGTATGATATTACGAAAATCTAACGTGACAGATCAAACATCACATTTTCAGCCGTTTTCACCCCAATGATGGATATAATGTTCTATCTAAATACTAAAATTAAAGATGTTTTATGTTATCTTTTAGGAAAGACAATCGCAATTGGCAAGGTGCTGAAGTTGGTACCTGAGAAGGACTAAATGCAGATAGAAGGACTTCCCTGGTGCACTCTGGGATTGAGGAGGATGCAGTGATGTGTGCCTGCCAGATGTCCTCCAAACTGCTCCATCTTCCCATTGTGGATCAGTCTAAGAAAATTACTTTGGAAAAAGGACATTATTAAAGTGACAGTATCAATTTTAGGAAGAACATTAATATAGAAAGACAAGCTCAGTGTGACAGCTTTCTCATATTGAGAGCTCAGCTATGCCACTCATGTAGCCCAATTTTTAAAGCCAGTTTCTCTCCACTGGTACATATTCAATCTTAAAATGGATGCAATTTTCTTTTAAGGTATTGGCTTTTTAAGTTTACGTTAAAATACGAGACAGGGAGTCTTGGTGTCATCTGTTTGAAAGGTTCATGCCGTTACTGTGTGCCCCATTTAAACATAACACACAGATCATATCCTCCATAAGAATGCAGGGTCTCTGATTGCATATCACTTTATAACAGCATCATCTGGGCAGTTAGAGACTGCTGACTGTTTCATTATGGCATGAAGGGGGTCCACACAGGGTCTAAGCTTGCCAGTACCCTTGCTTTTTTCCTGGCAAGTCCTGCGAGAGTCATGATTGTCAAGATCAGGTCGTACTAGAGGCCTTGGTCCTTCAAATAAAATGACACTAATGTAGAGATTTTAATCATGCACAAGATAAACAGATGAATTTGTTTACTGTGATGTCATTACATAACAAATGACAAATGCACCCATGTGGTTAAAAAAAATAAAAACTTGTTACATCAGCTGGTGTAAATTCTGTACACTCCTGTTGGGGATGTAAACATCAAACTTCCAAAAAATAAAACGCTAAAATGACTTCAAATTAAAATGAAGAACATTTGTGTTCAATATCCAGAGAATCGTGCAACACTTTTATTAATTATGGTATTTTATTTAATTTATTAAGTTGCCTACACTTAGTTTTAGACCATTTAATTTTGATATAATTGTATATTTATAAACGTCCGCAAGAAATGAAAACGTTGGTTTAATCATTTGATTGATGAAAAATAATCATTTTATATTTATGACATCATTATAATAAGTATGTTGTGAATATTATTTTTTTTAATAATAAATGTATAATAATAATTATATTTTATATATTTTAATTTTTAAGTAGGTCTATATTAAAAATAAATAAATAAATAAATAGAAGCAAGTTACACATTTAAACGCTATGTTGTGCTGCAGGAAAATGAAATAATGTTACCGAACTCATGAAGCATTCCGTTCCCCAATATATTTCTTCAAAATAAAAGTCCTTGTGACGTTTACTTCGGAAATACGCATGCGCCTTTCTGCTTTCTCTACACACGTGCAGCATGGAGTCCCCACGAGATGAATTGGATCTCGACCGGTCTCAGGTAAACCAGAAATATTTGATAGTTTCCCCCCTACATACTTGTTAAATTGTCATAATTTTGTTACACGGTTGTATATTTACGTTTTGGTGGGAACCTTGTAAAAATCTAGTCACAAACTAGGCTGCAATTACGTTAGGCTAACGGCTGTAGCCGAGCACCCAAGTCTCGAAGTAGTTTAGATATAAAACATATACGTTATCTTTGCTTTTAATGTTTATTTAATGTATGTGCCTGATGCAGTTGCACTAGTTAAACAGTACATTTTGGTTACTGTCTTTGTAAAATCTTCTATGGTTGTTACTGACTTTGGTGGGTATTAGAGCTACTACAGTTTGAAAGACATTAATTTAGTTAATAACATGTATTACAGGTAAAGACAGCTGTACAGGCATTACGGGCATATCTAAAGAGCAGTTCCTCATCCCAGAAGCTCTTCGAAAATGATGGTCAGGCCATCTCTCTACTGTTAACTCTATGGAAAATTCCTAGGAAGGAGCAAACCATTCGCATGTAAGTATTTCAACGGGAAATAAATCTAAAATAATTTGATTTAGAGAAACTTAAGATAATTAAGTATGATATTGTGTGTTTTGCCCTACAGTTCTTTACCCCATGGGCTGAGGACCGAATCAGGAGACGTGTGTCTCTTCACCAGAGATGAACCCAGAATGACCTCAGAACAGACAGTGAGATTCTACAAGAAGTTACTCACAGAGAGAGGGGTCAAAAATGCCATAGAGGTATTTCATGATGTCTGATTGTCTAAAAGTTTACTAGATTTATATGCACTTCAGCAAACCCTTTCCTTCTATCTCTAGTGCTGGTCATGGGTTAAAAAGTGCTAGAGTAATTCAGTGTGTATCCAGACGAGTCTCCTTCTCTATTGGAGCTTGTCTCTACAAACTTTGAAACAGTCATGACTTCCCAAGCAGGGACAATATGTATTATGAAATATGGCGTCATCTTAAATGTTTACAACAATTTTTGTGGTGTTAGGTGATTCCCTTCAAAATGTTGAAAACTGAGTATAAGCCCTTTGAAGCCAAAAGGAGACTGCTGGGCAACTTTGATTTGTTTCTGTCAGATGCACGCATCCGACGCAGGTTACCCTCCCACATTGGCAAGCATTTCTATGAAAGGAAGAAGTAAGTTTGTTTCTAACTGCAAATAGACAAAAAAAACAACAAATGTTGACAATAGACAATGGTCTTTTTTATGCCTGTGAAATTTTGACGTGACTACGTCTTTAGCCTTGTAGAAAATGGCTGAAAGCGTATAATAGATTATTTGTGCAGATTTTCAGTATCTATCAGGGTTGTCAGTCATTGTGAATGACACTGATTAAAGTTCTTTCTCTCTCTCAGGGCTCCTCTGTCAGCGGATCTAGAGAGTAAACATCTAGCCAGAGACATGGAACGCCTCATTCAGGGCACCAGCCTCACTGTCTCAAATAAAGGCTCTTGTTGGTATGAACATTGCTTATTTTTTTGTGATACACTACAGTAGGTTGAAGCACTACAGCAAACTATTTCCTGCTCCGTCATAGCATGAAGTGGGTTAAAACTGTGCAGTAGTAACTCCTAGTGTATCCAGACGGGTATCCTCATCTGTTGGAACTTGTCCCTACAAACTATGATACATAAGTTTTTTTTTTTCTTTTTTCTTTTAAATGCTTTGACTTGATTGTGTGGTTTATCATTACAGCATGGTACGTGTAGCACATTCAGGCATGACAGCAGATGAGATGGTTGAGAACGTGATGACAGCGGTTTCCACCATCTCAGCAAAGTTAGCATCGGTGAGTAAGAGTTTTGTGTACATAAGCTTGGTTTCTTTTTGCAGTATCATTTGTATTCAGTATTTTCTTTGCCTATTCTTGTTTTTTTTTTAACAGGGTGATGTTTGTTTCTGTTCCTCAAGTTTTGACCTACTACCTGTACTCTGTTTCCCTTTCAGACAGGAAAAAACATAAAAATCATCCATTTGAAGAGTCAGACCTCGGTTGCGCTGCCCATCTACACCTCTGACCTGAGTCATCTCACAGTGGTGGAGGAGGCCAGGAAGAAAGCCCGTTCAACAAAGGTGAAGTTGCTTAACAAATGCAAAACAGATAAGTTGCCAAAAATAGGTTTTTGTAAAATGAGAAGTCATAAGTTTTACCCTTTAATTTTTAGGGAGTGCAAAAGAGGAAGAGAGAAAATAAGAATACAGAAGTGTCAGAGCCGAAAACTAAAGAAACCGTGGGAGAGAAAGACAATGAAGAAGAGGAAATACCACAGCTGGTGCCAATCGAGATGCCAACCAAAAAGCCAAAACTGGAGGTCAGTGTCTATCTAACAAGAGACAGATAATAAAACTGATATTTACGCTGCATTGATGTGTTAATGTCGTAATGGTGTTGTATGTGTGATGATTTTTAAAAAAATGAAATCTTTTTGTTTTTGCAGACCATATCTAAAAAAGGACTGAAAAAAATACCTAAGCCCGCTGCTGGCAAAGGATTAAAGAAAACTGTAAAAGACACAAAACTGACCAAGAAAACACCAAAGGTCACAGCACGTGATCTGAAGAAAAAAGCTAAAAACAAATAAAATTGTAAATGCAATTAATGTGCAGCTTTCTCATCCTGCTAACAGTTTATATGGACTTAGATGGAGCGGAAATTTGTATTACACGTTGTTTATGAGATTCATGTGAGCATTTGTTCTGATCCATGTGAACAGTCAATTAAAAGAATTCTAAATCTGACTAGTCTGAGAATTTTATGCAACCAACCGCTTTTTTTGGTGAAGTTATTTAAATGAAACCAGATTTGTCAGCTTTGATGATAGAATGTTCTGTTTACAGCTGGTTTGTGTAATAGATGCAAACACTGAAGGTGCTGTAGCCCCTATTGTAGTTGTTGATTTTCTTTTTCTTCTTCCCCAATGGGAATCTATGGCAGCCCTATGCAAGCAGGGCTCGCTGCAGCCCACAAGATCCAGGGCGCGTGGTTGGATCCACATCTAGGGGGTGGAGATTGGTAGGTTTAAGGGTGGAGGTGGGTGGGTTTAGGGATCAGGGGGTGGAGATGGGTAGGTTTAGGTATATGTAAGGTGGGAGGAGTTGGATCTGGATCCAGCCACGCCCCCTGGATCTTGTGTTCTGCAGCACGATGCTCCTCTCCCTATGAACTTTTAGTAGGAAAATAATGAAACAAACTCTATAGCGCCATCACCAGTTCAAAAAAAAAAATAGATCACCAGATTACTCTCACTGTCTCACATAGCCAGATCTTCAGACTGATGGCAGAACGCAATGGTCCGTGGGCATGACGTCTGAAGCTGAGATTACTTTCCTTATGGTGATCACATTCCATGAATCATGGAATGATAACTTGCATGAAGTCTCTGCCCCTTAAAGTAGTCACCAAATTAAAAAGTTTCTTCCTGCCAGTCTTCAAATTTTGTGCAGTTTTTACCAAGTTGGTTCAGATGATTGCTGGACTGAACTGCACAGAAATGACTGAACAGAATGTTCTTTTTTAAAAAGTTTAGATGATGCGAACTTAATGATGTTGACTAAAATTTGGATCAGAGGCTGTATCTCAGAAATATTTTGATCTATTGAAATGAAACTTGGTAACCATTGTCAGCAGGGTTCATACCAAATTTGGGAAGAGCATGTCCTACAGGTCATAAGATCTGAAAAATGGCTTTTTTGCTTATAAATTTTGAACAGTTTTGTCAGAAAACCATTATTTTTAGGTGTCTATGGATTCCTTGTTTCATGCTGAATCTGTGGATACTTGTTGTTTTTTTTTGTTTTTTTTAAACTTCTGAACCATATTCATGTGCATTCGGTTTCTTCTCTTTGTCTTCTTCCGGCTCTGCATTGCGCTTACTGTATCTTTGGTGCTTGCAGCTATATTATATTACATGTATTTGATGAGCTGGATGATGTGTTGGACCAGCTGCTCTTCTGTTTGCGCTGTTGTTCCTGGTATACGTTACATGGGTTTGGTTTGAGTTATTCCATTTGGATTTATCTTGTAGTTGAGTTGTTTTAAAGATCTTTTGAAAGACCTTCTATTTTGGTCTCCATTCTCTTTCTGACAGTATTAAGCTTCCTGGATATACATCCTAGGCTGATCCCAACGAAATCAACAGTGTTCTCAGAGTCCAAACAGAAGGCAAGTAAAAACTAATTTCTAATGCTTCCAATTAGCCTCAAGAACAGTGCTTAGAGAATGATACTGTTAAAGACAGTTAACCAAAAAATGAAAATCACAGTTTTGGAACAACATGAGGTTGAATACATGATAGAATTTTCATTTTTGGGTGAACTATCCTGTGCAGAAAGCGATTTAGATTTTTGCAGACCAGCTGAAAGTGAGTTGACGTATTTTTCATTTCATTTAGATTCATCAGGATGCGTACTATGGATCAGTGTGATTTAAGTGAAAACGTGACTCAGCAGACTCCAGATCGGGACCCCGTACCCAGAGACCCTAGTTATTGGACTTACTACCACAAACCCATCTTCATCTTGATCGCTGGTGGGCTAGCATTAGCTGCTGGTTTTGTGATAATCCTCAATTCTAGTGGATTATTTACTAGTAATTCTACAGACACAATGCCTGTGGATGATGAAATGGGCCCATTGTGTCTTTCAGTTGGGCTGATGTTTGCTGTGCTCGGTGTGGTCTGGACATTGATCATAAAAGAAAATGTAAAACACAAAAGGCGGATGATCTAGAATTAGATAAAACAGTAGTCAACAATGTCACATGGAAAACTTTTATGTAAATATTACTAGTATTAACATTTTTTATTTTTACTTGTTGATGTATAATTGTCGTGTCGTGTAGTGTGTTTTGATGGTCATTTATCTTCATGATTGTGATCCTGATAAAGTTTTCTGATAAAAGCATTACTTTACTGCTCAACATCAAGGTTTCTTCACTGTAGTGTACTTTGAACATCATCTGTACAGGTGTACGTCATGTTTCTCGCAGTGTGTACTATTAGCACTGTAGTCTTCTGGACGGACAAACTGCAGTCTAGTGATACAATTCAATAAAAAAGGACACTAATAAACGATTGTGGATATGGAGAAAAAGCATGCAGGAGTTGGTCGTTGTAAATGTGCGTTTTGGTTTGCTGTTTTTCACGACATTTTTGGACTTTTTGTCCTCCTGGTTGGTGTGTTTTGGGACATCTTTTTCCATGACTTTTTAATTTACGCTGGAGCTGTGATCATTTTCCTGAGTCTCATCTGGTGGGTGTTTTGGTACACTGGTAATATTGAAGTGCCTCCTGAAGAGCTGGAGGACGACATTGCTCAATACAAACACAATAAAGGAATTTCAGGCGTTATGCGTAAAGCCTCCAGCAGTCTCTCCAACAGACTGAGGAATTCCTTCAGGAGAAGTGGAAGAATCAACACTCAGGCTGAAGGCTCTCAGGCAAACTGCACGGCCAGAGCAGATCAACCTGTTACTATTGCCATGAGCTCCTATCTGAATACACAACCACCTGGGACGACCAACCATCTGAACCGAGATCCTGTAGTGATATAACACAGGTAAAACTGTTTTAAATGAATACATAGTTCGATAATGCATTGAAACCAGTCATCTTCCATGTCATTGTCTATAAGCATGATCTTTTGTATTTTAATGATCATGCAAGGTGTGGGCTTGTTAATCATTTATAGCATTCTGGTCTTTAGGTGGGCCGCTATTGGCCAGGAGAGCGAATCAAATAGGATTTATCTTTTGTACCACACATAGCAAACTTTGCTCGACATTCAATGTCAGGCTCTGATTTGCATCTTTATTCCCATAGTGCTCTGCGGGAAGACCCTCCTCTTCACATCTGCATCTATGCTGCCTAGAAATGACTTGCCTTTAAAAGTGCTTTAGAGATCTTTAGGATCATCAGTGTTTTCGGCTACATTTATATAGAATTGTTCACATATACATATTTTTTTAAATATTGTTTAATCCACTTTTAATCCAATTAAACTATGTTTGTATTATTTAATATGATATGCTTGTTACATATACTTGATTTTTATTATTTTCTTCTTGTGCTGTTTTTACTAATATGTTGTCCCACTATATCTAATAAGCAGTGCTTGCTTTTATGTGTTTATAGAACTAACAGGAATATATTATTTGTGTTATGTATACAGACTTTTGCAATTAAAATAATTTAAGAACATATTTATTAGTCCGTTATTATTTTATTTGAAAGGTCACTATTGAAAATTGAAACTATTGACACACTGTAAAATTTGATGATATAATTAACTGTAAAAGACTTTGGTTAAGATACCTACGTTCAGCATGAGTACAAATTGTAATATAATGTTAGTTTACAGTAAAACTGTTAAATTTTAACATTTTCAGAAGTAAAAAAGAACAAGTCATCTTATAATTTACAGTGAAAAACAGTAACTGATATTTCATGTTTTCCCCATGGTGACACTTCACATTTGATGGTATTTCGTTTAGGCTTTTGTTATCATTTATGTATATTTATGTATTTTTGTGTTTTTATGCATACTACAAAACAGATTTTAGTAGCACATGGACTTTACAGGTTTAAATTGTAATTAAAAAAATAAAAAATAAATAACAGTTTTAAACTGTAAAATGTATGGGTTGTTTTGTAAATATGGACAGCTAAATTCTGGAAGCTGCTAGTTTTTGTCTGTAAAATCTTTTTTTTTTTTGTACAATGTAGTTACATAAATAGTTAAACAAAAATGGATTTTTTTTTGTTATTTTGTCATGAGAAAATATGACTAAAATTTAGACGGATGCCAATGTGAAAGACAAAAGCGTCTATGGCTCAGGGACATCCCCTTCGTAAGACATATTTACATACTGGGGCATAATAAAATGTTGGCTGCTGTGTAAGTTTAGTGACTCCTAGTACCTCAGTGGAAGATGCTTCTCTTTATATTGCTGCTTTACATTATTATTTATGCTGAGGGAAAATGTGCAAAGAATCATTATTACGATGGACTTCTTGAGGAGTGTCAACATTGCTCCATTAGATGCAACTCCCCACCAACTGTTTGCAAAACATTTTGTACCTCAAGTAAGTATCGTTTTTTATCTGATTTAAAACTTTTTTCATTTCATTTTCATTTTCAAAACTAAGACTAAGGTAGTTGTACAAGCACATTGAATTTACTCATTTTATGTATAAATGTAATAGTTACAGTTATGGCAAGTCAACATACTCCTTGCAGAATTAGTAAGTTGTTTAGAATTTTTGAAAAATATGTTTTTTACTGCCCTGAAGAAGCTACATAACATTCAATATATAATAGAATATTTGTCTATATATTCTCCAAGATTTACACAAATTATTTTGTTGTATATTAAAAACCATGCGGATATAAACTAATTTGTCGTAAATGCATAGAAATAGCTGTTCATGAGTTTCTTTAGGGCAGTACAACAAAATACCAAATGCAATTATTATTTAAATGCTATTATTCAAATGAAAAGATTTAACCTCTTGATAATTCTGCAAAAGGTATGACCACTTATGAGCCGAACTGTATCATGAAGTACACAATGTCTTATGATTTCAGTCTCTTATTCAGTGCCTTATTGTGTCCTTTTCAGTCCCAGAAAATGAAGTTGAAAAGAATCAAAATATCCGCTTAATTTTGATCATGTTTTTTGTGTTCCTGGGAGCTTTCACAGTACTGACCATTATTCTGCGAGTTATACGCAGAAAATCCTGTAAGCCCATCATGAACAAAGGTATAATATTGCAAGGCTTTTGATATATTAAGAAAAATTTAGACAGTTTTGTCCAAATTATAATACATTGCTTCAAATGTTAGCACTTTAATATAAGTGTCATAATCATAGGGCATACATTTACTTTTAGTTTACTGTACTTGATGTTATGTATGACATTATTACAACAAATACAATTATTTCATTTAATATGATTTGTATGTCTAAATATGCTTAAGCTAGCAGTCATTGTTTTTATAGTGACATTAACTGTGTGGGAAACAAATTCTCATAAAGTCAATGAAATGTCACACAGTGATAGGTCAAGAACAAACGACTGACAGCGAGAGAGGCTCAAATGTCACAGAGCAATCTGAAGTTACGGATGAAGCTACAACTGATTTGCCTGATGGATTGAACCAGCATCACTACAACTCCAACTTGCCTCTTCCCTCTACTGAGGAAGGCACTACATTGCTGGTTACCACAAAGACAGTGCAAGCTTACCACTGTACACCTGTCATATAGAGAGGAGATCACTGGAACTTCTATAACAGCAGCAGACTCAGAAAACACTGCACATCACCTGGAGAATGATGATAGCGAGCATCGCCTCACCATTACTCTATCCAGACTGGATAAAACTGTCACGACTACTGGATGCACTAATAATGGACACAGGACTTGAACTTGAACACAGGATGGTATCTGACTGTCAGAAGTGAACATCTCAGTGTTATTTAGATGTAAGAATTATCTGCGATATTAGAATTGATAAAATATTAGAACAATTTTCACCATACTTTATCCAAAAGGTCACTCTTACACATTTTTTTAATCAATGCAAACTCAGTACACATTTATGCTGTATCTTTGCTAAATTAAAATGTTACTTCAATTATGAAGCCTTACTATTTATAAATAGAAGAAATAAATGCATGTAAATGCTTAAAAGGATAGTTCACCCATATTTAATCTGCCATCATTTACCGTTTTACACTTACATTTTTTTCCAAACAGTGTATGATATTTTATTCCAAAGCATAGTAAGATAATCTCTGTTTTTATCCCCCCAGAATGATATATTAGGCACAATGATAGTCTCAGTCACCATTTACTATCACTGTATGAAAAAAAAGAAAAGAAAACAAAAATGATCGTGAAGCTAACGGAAGTTGTCAGTCCCCAGCATTCTGCCTAACATTTCCTTTTGTGTTTCACCGAAGAAATAAAGTCATACAGGTTTGGAACGACACGAGACGGAGTTTTCATGTTTGTGTGAACTGCCCCTTTAAATCAGACTTTCAGAATCCATTGACGTACATTCGACTTCAAAATACTTTATAATTTTTGGAATTATTTATTAGCCAATGTAGGTATGACCCACGTGACAATGTTGCTGTCACGTGACTCCAGGGCAATGTCATGTGACTGGCACGAGCGCCATACAGTGGCGTTAGCGAGTTCTGGTTAGCACAACGATACAGTTTAACTCGGTAGAAACAGTTCACTCATGCTAAACAGTAGACCCTTATGATTCTTCATAAACAGAATATTCATAGCTGTGATGCATTAAACGGCTTTAAAAAACTGCTAGTGTTGTCTAAGCTAGGCCTCGGGTGTATTGTAACGTCTAACTGCTCTGCAAATGAAACTATGGAGAACGACCCAAAATGTAAACAGTGTTGTTAAACATCTTTTGGCATTAATCTGATACTTTTGGGGACCTTCACAACCGGGATTCATGTCGCTTGCTAAACCGTTTGAACTGGAATTTCAGAATGAACGGTGAGTTGTAAATCTGAGGTGATGGATGGATTCATGCTGTCACGTTGTTTATTTGTATATGCAGCACATTTAATCATTATCTAACGCTAAATATTGTTTGTCAGGCAGCCAGAGGTTTCAAAACACTGTGAATATGCAGGTCCTAAAATGTCATACTTATTTAAAGAGCTAAATGACAAGACCATTTAAAATATTTTATTCCAGAGTAAATTTGAACTTAAATTTTGATAATTTAGAGTAAATCTGATCGGTCTGTCTACATATCTCCATATCTATAGTAGCTGCAACAGCTTCCTAATTTTGTTGTTTTGACAGCTCATGTCAAATGTGTTACTATGTTGGGCTTCATTCAGGACAAAAATCAAAGTGCATGAAATGAATAACATTATGGTAAAAGATTGACTGCATATATATATATATATATATATATATGCAGTACAGGTCAAAAGTTTGGAAACATTACTATTTGTAATGTTTTTGAAAGAAGTTCTCTGTTACTCAGTTTGATCAAAATACAGAAGAAAAAACAGTAATTTGAAAATGTTATTACAATATAAAATAATGGTTTCTATTTTAATATACTTTAAAGTATAATTTATTTCTGTGATGCAAAGCTGAATTTCCATCAGCCATTACTCCAGTCTAAAGTGTCACATGATCCTTCATAAATCATTCTAATATGCTGATTTATTATCAGTGCTGGAAACTGTTGAGCTTCTTAATATTTTTTTAGAACCTGTGATATTTTTTTCAGGATTCTTTTTATGAATAAAAAGTTAAAAAGAAGAGCATTTATTTATAATAGAAATCTTTTCTAACAATATACACTACCGTTCAAAAGTTTGGAGTCAGTAAATTTTTATTCTTTCTCTTTTTGAAAGAAATTAAACGTTTTATTCAGCAAGGATGTGTTAAATTGATAAGAAGTGATAGCAAAGATTTATATTGTTAGAAAAGATTTATAATTTGAATAAATGCTGTTCATTTTAACTTTGTATTTATCAAAGAATCCTGAAAAAAGTAATCGCAGTTTCCAAAAAAAAAATATTTGGCAGCACAACTGTTGCCAACATTGATAATTCTAATAATAAATCAGCATATTAGAATGATTTCTGAAGGATCATGTGACATTTTAGACTGGAGTAATGGCTGATGGAAATTCAGCTTTGCATCACAGAAATAACTTATACTTTCAAGTATATTAAAATAGAAAGCATTATTTTATATTGTAATAACATTTTGCAAGATTACTGTTTTTCTTCTGTATTTTTGATCAAATAAATGCAGGCTTGATGAGCAGAAGAGACTTCTTTCAAAAACATTACAAATAGTAATGTTTCCAAACTTTTGACCTGTACTGTATATATATATATATTTATGTCTGTATCTCTCTCTCTCTCTCTATATGAATGTATATAAATATATGTATATATAATTGTGGGTCTATGAAGAAGAAATAGATCAGTATATTCAAACTGACAGTGCCTACACCATTAAAAACTGCTTGTGCTTTTCTATGCAGTCAATCGTTTACCATATTGTTAATCATTTTTGTTCATTTCATGCTCTGTGGTCTTCATGTGTTTATTTTAAGTATTTGTATGCTGTTAAGTGAGGTAAATTCAGCCAGTAATATTTCAGGACACTGTTCCTTACAGGCGCGCAGCAAAATGACCTGAAAAGACAAAACCTGTTAGAGAGACTTCTTGATGCAGTTAAACAGGTAAGGTGACATTGAGTTGTTTCATTGACTGTATGATAACTTATTTCTTTCCAGTGTTATCACAAAACATTTCCTCTTTGTCAATGCTGGCTTGGAAAGAGAAGAGAAGTGGTTTATAGGCTTTTCAGTGGCTAATTATAACACTAGAGATACCAGGATGACTGGTGTATAAGTACTATACATATATACAATCATGGCCAAAAATATCAGCACCCTTGGTAAATATGATCAAAGAAGGCTGTGAAAATTAATCTGGATTGTTAATCCTTTTGATCTTTTAAAAAATTGACAAAAATCTAACCATTCATTGGATAATAAGAATTTAAAATGTTGGGGGGGGGGTGGTGTATCATTATGAAATAAATGTTTTTCTCAAATACACGTTGGACACAATTATTGGCACCCCTAGAAATTCTTATGAGTAAAATATCTCTGAAGTATATTCCCATTCATATTTACAATTTTGAGCACTCCAGGGTGATTATGAACATGAAATTATCCAGCCATGGCTTCCTGTTTCACAGAAATATAAATAGGAGGGAAAACAAAGCACAAATTGCCTTAATCATCCATCACAATGAGAAAAACCAAAGAATATATTTCTGATGTGCAGCAAAAGATAATTGATCACTAATTCACAAATTAGTGAAGTGGCTTTAAGAAAAGATCTAGAGCAGTGAAAATTCCCATTTCCACCATCAGGGCAATAATTAAGAATTTCCAATCAACAGAAAATGTTGCGAAACTGCCTGGAAGAGGATGTGTGTCTATATCGTCCTAATGCAGAAGGAGAGTTTGAGTGGGTAAAGACTCTCCAAGGACCACAGCTGGAGAATTGCAGAAAATAGTTGAGTCTCTGGGTCAGAAAACCTTAAAAAATTGTCAAACAGCCCCTACATCACCACATGTTGTTTGGGAGGGTTTCAAGAAAAATTCTCCTAGCTCATCCAAAAACTATCTCCAGCATATTCAGTTATCAGACACGACTGGAACTTCAAATGGGACTGGCTTCTATTGTCAGATGTGACTAAAAAATGAGCTTTTTAGCAGCAAACACTCAAGATGGGTTTGGTGAACACAGGGATAAAAAGTACCCCATGTGTACAATGAAATATACCGCTGTATTTTTGATGTTGGGGGCCTATATTTCTGGTCCCGGAGGTCCCGGACATCTTGTTTAGACACATGGCATCATGGATTCTATCAAATACCAACAGATAAAAAAATCAATAAGTGACTGACTCTGTTAGTAATCTTTTACTGGGCCGTGTTTGGATCTTCCAACCATACAATAATCCAAACACAAACCTCAAAAACAATACAAAAATGTGTCACTGAGCACAACACCAAGCTTCTGCTATGGCCATTCCAGTCCTCTGACCTGAACCCTGTAGAAAATGAGTGAGGTGAACTGAAGAGATGAAGCACCATCATGGAGCTGGGAATCTGAAGGATCTGGAGTGATTCTGGATGAAGGAATGGCCTCTGATCTCTTGTCAGCTGTTCTCTAACCTCATCAGGCATTATAGAAGAAAATTTAGAGCTGTTAAACTGGCAAATGGAGGTTTCAAAAAGTATTGAATAAAAGGGTGCCGTTAATTGTGGCCAATGTGTATTAGAGAAAAACATTTATTTCATAATGATACCCCCCCCCCCATTTTAAATTCTTATTATCCAATGAAAGGTTAGATTTTTGTGAATTTTTTTAAATAAAAGATCAAAAGGATTAACAATGCAGATTAATTTTCACAGCCGCCTTTGATCATATTTACCAAGGGTGCCGATATTTTTGGGCATGACTGTGTGTGTGTGTGTATGTGTGTGTGTGTATATATATATATATATATATACAGTCAGGTCCATAAATATTGGGACATTGACACAATTCTAACATTTTTGGCTCTATACACCACCACAATGGATTTCAAATGAAACGAACAAGATGTGCTTTAACTGCAGACTGTCAGCTTTAATTTGAGGGTATTTACATCCAAATCAGGTGAACGGTAAATTACAACAGTTTGTATATGTGCCTCCCACTTGTTAAGGGACCAGCATGGGACAATTGGCTTCTCAGCTGTTCCATGGCCAGGTGTGTGTTATTCCCTCATTATCCCAATTACAATGAGCAGATAAAAGGTCCAGAGTTCATTTCAAGTGTGCTATTTGCATTTGGAATCTGTTGCTGTCAACTGTCAAGATGAGATCCAAAGAGCTGTCACTATCAGTGAAGCAAGCCATCATTAGGCTGAAAAAACAAAAACAAACCCATCAGAGAGATAGCAAAAACATTAGGCGGGGGCTGAAACAACTGTTTGGAACATTCTTAAAAGAAGGTACGCACCGGGTGAGCTCAGCAACACCAAAAGACCCGGAAGACCACGGAAAACTGTGGTGGATGACCGAAGAATTCTTTCCCTGGTGAAGAAAACAGCCTTCACAACAGTTGGCCAGATCAAGAACACTCTCCAGGAGGTAGGTGTATGTGTGTCAAAGTCAACAATCAAGAGAAGACTTCACCAGAGTGAATACAGAGGGTTCACCACAAGATGTAAACCATTGGTGAGCCTCAAAAACAGGAAGGCCAGATTAGAGTTTGCCAAACGACATCTAAAAAAGCCTTCACAGTTCTGGAACAACATCCTATGGACAGATGAGACGAAGATCAACTTGTACCAGAGTGATGGGAAGAGAAGAGTATGGAGAAGGAGAGGAACTGCTCATGATCCTAAGCATACCACCTCATCAGTGAAGCATGGTGGTGGTAGTGTCATGGCGTGGCATGACAGACAAAAGCAGCAGGATGAATTCTGAAGTGTTTCGGGCAATATCATCTGCTCATATTCAGCCAAATGCTTCAGAACTCATTGGACGGCGCTTCACAGTGCAGATGGACAATGACCCAAAGCATACTGCAAAAGCAACCAAAGAGTTTTTGAAGGGAAAGAAGTGGACTGTTATGCAATGACCAAGTCAATCACCTGACCTGAATCCAATTGAGCATGCATTTCATTTGCTGAAGACAAAACTGAAGGGAAAATGCCCCAAGAACAAGCAGGAACTGAAGACGGTTGCAGTAGAGGCCTGGCAGAGCATCACCAGGGATGAAACCCAGCGTCTGGTGATGTCTATGCGTTCCAGACTTCTGGCTGTAATTGACTGCAAAGGATTTGCAACCAAGTATTAAAAAGTGAAAGTTTGATTTACGACATATTCTTGTCCCATTACTTTTGGTCCCTTAACAAGTGGGAGGCACATATGCAAACTGTTGTAATTCCTACACCGTTCACCTGATTTGATGGGCACACCTCAAATTAAAGCTGACAGTCTGCAGTTAAAGCACATCTTGTTCGTTTCATTTGAAATCCATTGTGGTGGTGTATAGAGCCAAAAATGTTAGAATTGTGTCGATGTCCCAATATTTATGGACCTGACTGTGTATATATATATATATATATATATATATACACACACATACATACATACATACATACTAGGGGTGGGAGAAAAAATCGATTCTCCGATGCATAGCGATTCTCTCTTCAACGATTCTGAATCGATTCTGAGCTTGGGTTTTTTCCCGCATATGGCACGTGTGCGCGCTAGAGACGCGGCAAACTTCATTTCGCAGAATTTGTGCTGTGAGACACGTGCGCATTGCTTGACAGTGTGTGCTTCCACCCGCCGTGTTTTACTTTAGATATGCTTTCATTTATGCCGTTTGGAATGCAGTACTATTAGATGCACGAAACTCGCGCACTGACAGACTTTCATGTGCGCTTTGTGTTTGTTTGTCCTGAAGCTTGTGGCTGTAGTTAAATACACTTGCATTTTTGAATACTTTTATACGAAATTGATCTGATATAAACATCTGATATATCTAAATAGATCTGTGCATTAGTGTGAATGCAGCATGTTAAAGCTGCCACTGTCTATGATCTCATCAGTAATAATCAAACGGCAATAATGCTGAGGAAAAAAGAAAAACCCATAACTATTGTCTGTAAACTTTTCAAAAACTTGAAATAAGTAATTGTTTTAAAAAATAGCCTGCTTATAGGCTGTATATTAAAAAAAAGTAGGCTCAATTTTGCACAAAATAAATATGATATAGCCTACAATTTATATGAAAATGTAGCCATGTGCAGTAATATTGAAAACTGAGAATGTGACGCATCGTGATATTGAGTTGATAATGTTAATCGTAATTGAATTGAATCGTGAACCAAGATTCACACCCCTATATTTAAGATGGCAGTACTGACATACAGAGATTCCAACTATAAACCAAAAACATAGAAACTGCAATTTTGGTTAAAATGTAAAGTTGTAAAGATGTGTTTGCACAGCAGAAGAATTAACTGGGGAAAAAATATAGATCAAGAATCGTTTTGGAATCGGATCGTGACCCCCAGAATCGAATCAGATCGTGAAGTGCCTGAAGATTCCCACCCCTAATATATAGATACATATATACAGTGCCTTGCGAAAGTATTCACACCCCTTCATCTTTTCACATTTTGTTATGTTATTGCCTTATGTTAAACTGCTTTAAATACTTTTTTTCCACATCAATCTACACTCCATTCACCATAATAGTAAAGCAAAAAACATCTTTTTAACATCTTTGCAAATGTATTAAAAATAAAAAAAACTTAAATGATTCCATTGCATAAGTATTCATACCCTTATCTGAGACAGTTGAAATGTAGCTCAGGAGCATTCATATTGCTTGTAGATGTTACTACACTTCGAGTGAAGTTAACCTGTGGCAAATTCAATTGAATGGGTATGATTTGGAAAGGTACACACGTCTTAATAAAAGGTTTAACAGCTGATAATGCATATCAGAGCAAAAACCAAGCCCTGAGGTCAAAAGAACTGTCTGCAGAACTCAGAAACAGGTTTGCATTTAGCCACACTGGGGAAGAGTTCAGAAAAAAATTCTGCTTCATTGAAGGGTCACAGAAGCATATAGTCTCTGTTACTCTTAGTGGAATAAGTTTGAAACATCCAGGACTCTTCCTAGAGCTGGCCTCGTGGCCAAGCTGAGCAATTGGTGGAGAAGAGCTTTGGTTAGTGTGGTGACCAAGAAACTCATGGCCACTTTAGTTGAGCTGCAGGAGATGTGGAGATAGGAGAAATCTACAGAAGGACAAACATCGCTGCAACACTCCACCGATCTGGGCTTTATGGCAGTGTGGCAAGACTCAATCCTCTCTCCAGTTAAGACACATGAAAACACACTTGGATTTACAAAAAAGCACCTAAAGGACCCTTAGACTGTTAGAAACAATATTCTCTGGTCTGATGAACCTCAATTCCAAGCATCATGTTTGAAGGAAACCAGCTCTGCTCATCACCTGCAGAGTACCACCAAAAGTAAAGTGTGGTGGTAGCAGCCTCATGCTGTGGGGCTGTTTTTCAGCAACAGGGACTGAGGGATGTATCAGAGTAGAAGAAAAGCTCAGTGCACCAAAATATTGAAATAGCCTTAATGAAAACCCACTCCAGAGCATTCAGAAACTCAAACTGGGCAGAAGGTTCACCTTCAAACAGGACAATGAACCTAAACATACAGCAAGAGTGGCTTATAGACATCTCTGTGAGTGTCCTTGAGTGGCCCAGCCACAGCCTGAGATTGGACCCAGTCATATATTTCTGGAGAAACCTGAAAATGTGCATCTGCCCCCATCCAACCTGACAGAGCTTGAGAGGTGAACAGGGGAGGTGAAGAATGGCAGATAAGTGCCAAATGCTGATGAGCAAAGCTTGTCACATCAAAAAAAAAAAAAGACTTGAGACTGTAAAGGTGCTTCTGCTAAATATATAGTTAAGGGTATGAATACTTATGCAATGTACTTATTTAAGTTTTTTTATTTTTTAATAAATTTATGAAGTTTATGAAATTAATTCTGTTTTTATTTGTCAATATGGTGTATGGAGTGTAGATTGATGTGGAATAAAAAGTAATTTAAAGCATTTTAACATAAGGCATCAACATAACAAACCGTGAAAAAATGAAGGGGTATGAATACTTTCGCAAGGCACTATATACACTTATTAAATAAATTTTACTCTTAGTGTTATATTATTAGTGTTATATTATTGTCCAAATGTACAAATATCTGGTAATAAGCTGATGTTTTGGCTTAGAAAAAAATATAAATCCTAATGATAAACAACTGTTTTGCTTTTTTTTTTTTTTTCTTTTTTGGCCTATTTTGCCTTTGCCTTTTTGTGAACAAACACTCCAGTGCTACATAATGCCCTGTTAAGCCATGCCATTTTATTTTGAGTGCAGAAAACTGTTTATGTTTCTCCCGTTTACCAGCTGTTGTATTTAGTAAGTGAGTTTAGTACCAGTGGTCGATCAGTTTATTAAATATTAATATTTATCTAGGTGCTCATGAAGCTACTGCAGGGGTCTGTGAAGAAGATATACAATGAAATGACATTTTCAGCTGTTATGAATAATTTGTATTTTGAAATATAATAATGTTAGTTAAGGACCGAACATGACTTTTTTTTAATCAATTATCTTTCCTCAGTGCCAAATTCGCTTTGGTGGCAGGAAGGAGATTGCCTCAGATTCTGATAGCAGGTGCCATAAAAATATTACCTAATTATTTAGAAATCTGAATAAAATAAATGATTTGATATGATTAAGCCAACATTATGTGCTTTAATTAAATGATCATTTTTCCCTCTTTTGGTGTTTGTAGAGTCATATGCCTGTGTGCCCAGTTTGAAGCAGTACTTCAACATGGCTTGAGAAAAAGTCGTGGTTTAGCCCTCACAGCAGCTGCCATTAAACATGCTGCTGGATTTAGCAGTAAAACTGAAGCAGGTACTGTAACTGATTCCATCAAATAATGGCCATCCAGACCTTACTTTCTGTCACTCATCTTTTGGCCCGCCATATTAATTGATGTATAATCTTCAGAAAGAACATGCTGAAATGAAGTGTTTTTCCAAGCTTTTACTCACTGAGCTCTTTGCTCTACTTAATGAGTTTGTCTTAGTTGGTACCCCTGAGAGACATTGCCAGAGAGATTTCCCTAGTAACAAAGAACACATGTGGTGTTTTGGGTTGTCCATAGAGGAAACAGATGCTCATAAGTGCTCATACAGGAAAACCAGGTGCTGATACTGTTTATGAAACCAGATGGTTATGCAACAAGCCTTGTAAAAATGGCAAAAAAGAGAAACAAGGTTTTTTCTGAGGTTAGTCTTTGCACCTGCTGTGGTTTTGAGCTGTTTAAAATTAACAGCAGAACTAAGAGTGATACTATGAATCAATGTGGAGTACTTTTAGCTTTTGTAGATTAGAAAGTTGATTATCACTCAGAAAGTAGTGGGGATTTTGAGTGATGTTCATTAAGCTTGAGTTTCTATTGTAAATAATGTACTTGATGAACTCTGCTCGAAACTCAAGTCCTTAACAAACATACTTGATAAAATTCATAGCTGAATGAGTTCACACGGGTATCTGTTGTGCTATGTTTTATCTTGCAGATGTTTTTGTGTATATGGGTGAAAGACGAGACATCTGTACAAGGCGTCTGCATTAAACCAAATTAAAGTGATTTTATATGAATAGAAATCGTGTTAAATGCTAGTAAAGTGTCTACTTTTAATGTTTCAAATAACTTTTGTGAAAATAAAAAGTCAAACTATTTGGCAAACTATCTGTCTGTTCCATTGTCATTCAGCGTAACAGATATATTTATGTAAAAATGAATGAACATATTACATAAGACATATTCTGGCCTATATTTTAAAAATATATCAAAGAAAAAGTGATTATACTAAATTTTATTATATTTCACATGCTTGAAATCTTGTTGCTGACAAATAGGATAGTGGCATTGATTGGTAAAGATTTAAAATGACCATTAATTAGTTTTTGGGGGCTGCATTGTAATGCTTAGATTCTTTTAATGATTCTTGTTGTAAATATGCCTGACAAAATTTTTAGTGAACTATTGTTACACTCAAAGTGACATTTTAGTGGGTGTCGTCTGTAAATCATGGTAAAAATAATGATAGTCATTAAATTAAGCAGGATACATTCTAATGTACGAAGAAAAAAAAAATTAAAACTGTTATTGTTTTGATGCTTGAAAATGATTTTGTCTATATGATTTTCTTTTTATAAAAGAAGAAACTATTACTTTTATTAAGGATGCATTAAATTGATAAAAAGTGACAGTAAAGCCATTTGTAATGTTACAAAAGATTTGTTTTCTGTTTTCAACATTGATAATAATAAAAAAATGTTTCAGTAACACTTTACTTAAAGCCTTTATGTATAATTCATTATAAAGGGTTATTAAAGGGTATAATGCATTATAATTATTCATAATGTGCATTGTAATGCATTATATCTTGTAAATAACCAAATTTAAAATGCATAGAGTAACAATGAATTGATAAGCGTTATAATTTAACTAAGTATTAACTGTGGTTACAGATATTCATGAGATTGTACAATGCATTATAAGGTGTATTACAAGGCATAACTGATGCATTAAAACTACTTTTATAATGCATTATACATAAAGGTTTTAATTTTAAGTAAAGAGTTACCAATGTTTCTTGGGCCCTAAATCTGCATATTGGAAAGATTTCTTAAGGAAAATTCAGCTTTGCCATTACAGGAGTGAATAATATAGAAAACAGTTATTTAAAACTGTAATAATATTTCACCGGATTACAGTTTTTACTGTATTTTTGATCAAATAAATGCCTTGGTGAGCATAAGAGAATATTTTGTGAAAATGGACACATCAGAACCCACAACCTTTTGGTTTCCAACCAAAAGGTTCATATATTTAACCACTAGGCTGCAGAACCCTGTATCCTGCAATACCTAAATGTCACAGAGCCCAGACAAGTATGACCTCCTGAGCCCTATGTGACCCATTTGAAAAAGTGTCACTTACAGACAGCTGACCAAGTAAAATGCACCATTGTTTTGATCCAAACTTGGGCAGAAACCAGCAACAGATAAAAAAAAATCCAAAATATCCAGAGGGATGTGAATACAGAACTAAAAACTTACGTTTCAAATAATCTTAGAAATTTTGTGTTGGGATTTTATTTCCTAAATTCTGGTTGACCAAATGACCGGAGCAATAGTTCATATACTAAAAGTCAAATCCTTTTATACAACTTCTGTAATATTTTCTATCTGTCAGAATTTTCTGTTATGAGGAACTGAGAAGATTAACATGCTGGTTCATACAGGTGTCTATTGTGTGTTGCAGAGCTTACGTTCTGGTTTTATGTGAAGGAGCACCTCAACCGTCATGAGTTGCAGCGCTTCTACTCACTGCGGAATATCACATCTGAGCAGGGCCGGGGCCGGGCATGGCTTCGTTGTGCTCTGAACGAACACTCGCTAGAGCGCTATCTTCACATGCTTCTGGCAGACCATGCCCGCCTTAGGTGCAGACACCCATGATTCACTGTTGTGGATGTCTTCTGTTTTCTTGTCTTTTATTGTTGTTTTTCTCAACATATCAGTGAGACTCTTTTAAATTATTGAAGGTTCTTTGGTAAATTCTTTAATATGCCCCTTATTTAGTGCCTTCTATGAAGACTGGGCTTTTGTTCTGGATGAGGAAAGAGCCAGTATGCTGCCCACCATGGCTGCAGGTAATATTTAAATGAGATATTTGCCAATTGCTGTCTTGAAAGTGAAAGTCATAGTCATATCATAATGTGTAGCTATGCATCCTTTCCTGTGCAAGTCTGAATTCAGTTTGTGTCAACAGGGCTCAACTCCATACTGTTTGCCATCAACATCGACAAGACAGACCTAAATGGCCAGGTCCGCGGGGGGTCGTCTGTGTCCCACTTGCTTAAGGAGTCCACACAGGGCATGAGCAGTTTGTGGAAAGAGTCTACTCAAGGTGTCAGCACTCTTCTGCGGGAAATCGGTACCGCCACCGCGGTGGTTCCTGGTTTCATCCCTCGCTCGGATGCGCCATCAGACCCACTGCCTGTCCTGCCCCGCAGCACTTCTGCAGGTACTTGTCACATACCATAACCGAAATCCACATGAACTGTCAGAAATATGTGCAAACATTGTACTTTTATGAGTACAACTTGTCACTGTGGTAGCAAACCCTGAAGGGACAACTTTGTACCTTATCTACGCCTAAAAGGTGCATATTTGTATTGTAGAGTAGTAATATGTACCCCTAAGGCCCTGATATACTCACAGCAAAATTCTTTTTCATTCTCTGCTTAGGGGTAAAAAGAAGTTATACCTAAAATACCTGAGCAGCGCTATACTGTTACTGAACATCCCAACGCCACCCACACTGCTAAGAGTGGTGTTTAGACGTATATGTAAATATGTGCTGCACGCTTTCTTCTCAATAACAAAATAAACGCAAATGACAGCAATGAGAAAAGAGCAGTTAAGAAAGCATCTGATTGAAGCGAAGTGGATATGTTTGCATAAGCTCTGCAGTTCAGCACTTAGTCAAATCATGTCTTGTTTATTTATATAGCACTTTATACAATAGATTCCTTTAAAGCAAGTGACTTTACAGTATTAAACATGAAAAAAAACTTGCTTTGAATTAGAATTAAAGCTTCAGTTTCTACTATGAAGCACCTCTCCAGTGTATTCATGTTTTTACTTGCATCTGATCTCGATGGACTGAGCAGAAGATTTCTACGTCAAAGACGGAGGAGCCCCAGAGCACACCTACCTATTACATTATCCTCAGGCATAAATGGTAGTTCGAAGATCAGGGCCTTGATGTACGAATGTGAACCTTTTAAGGGTAAATACAGTACAAAGATGTCCCTTTAAAGGTATTGCCCCACTTACAGGTTGTTGTACCCCTAAAAGTACATTTTTTTCCTGAATATGTGTTTATTTCCTGTTTTTTCTCCTTTTTCCACTAATAAATGTTGTTGTAGTGTTATATTGCTATTGATAATTGAGATTCAGGCATCATTTAGTCACCCTCATATTATTCTTTTTACTTGCATTTTAGATTCCGGTTTAAGAAAAGAGCGCAGACGTAAAAAGAAGATCACTAACATCATCTCCTTTGATGATGATTTGGACGCGGGTGCAGAAGATGAGGACGAGGCTGGTGAGGACATGGTGAGGAGTCTCAGGAAGAGTACGGTGGGTCATGTGAGTTCTGAGGAGGCTCTGGAGCCTCCGGACTCCACCTCTCCTGTTCATAACGGCCTGACTGAGCCTGGGATCGTGAGCTGGGCTGAAACACCCCCACAGAACGGAGTACTGCCTGATACCAAGAGCATTGACAATGAAGAGGAGGAAGAGGGCGATATTTATGGAAAGAGCAGGCCTGAGCCCCCAGAAGAGGATCCTGGGAATGGGGAGCAGTGAGTTTACTTGACATTTTGCTTTATCTGTTGCGTTAAAGGGTTAGTTCACCCAAACATGAAAATTCTGTCATCATTTACTCACTCTCAAGTAGTTCCAAACCTGTATGAATGTCTTTGTTCTGCTGAACACAAAGGAAGATATTCTGAAGAATATGGGAAAAAGAGCAGTTCTGGGGCACCATTGACTTCCATAGTATTTTTTTTTCCTACTATGGAAGTCAATGGTGCCCCAAAACAGCCTGGTTACAAACTTTCTTCAAAATATCTTCCTTTGTGTTCGGCAGAACAAAGAAATTCATACAGGTTTGGAACAACTTGAGGGTGAGTAAATGATGACAGAATTTTCATTTTTGGGTGAACTATCCCTTTAAAGGGTTAGTTCACCCAAAAATGAAAATTCTGTCATTAATTAAGATGAACGAAGGTCTTATGTGTTTGAAATTACATAATGGTGAGATTATGACAGAATTAATGACAGAATTTTCATTTTTGGGTAAACTATCCCTTTCATCAACACCAGAATGTTGTGAGACTTGAGTTGAATTGACTTGAATTGACAATTAAAATTAGCATTAACAAAATATATTAACTTTATTATAAAGCTTGTTACACATCACATGTAAACTAATGTTCAAAAGTTTTGTTGTCAGTGCAGTTTTTTAAGAAGTTAATATTAACATTTAAGACGTTAATATCATAATATCACAGTTTCCACAAAAATATTAAGTAGCACAACTGTTCTCCACTGTTTTCACCATACCAGCATATTAGAATGATTTCTGAAGGATCATGTGACACTGAAGATTGAAGTAATGCCTGATTCAAATTCAGCTTTGCTGTCACAGGAATAAATTACATTTTAAGAGATGTTAAAATAGAACGTTTATTTTAAACAGTTATTGCATTATGAAAATATTTCTCAATATTAATGTTTTAATGTATTTCTGAACAAATAAATGCAGCCTTGAGCATAAGTGACTTATTTAAAAACATTAAAAAAATGAATGATAGCGTATTTAATATAGTAGTAACTTATGCATACTGTAATTACAAGCAATTAACATAAACCAAACCCTATAGTAAGTACATGTTATTAATTAATATTAGCTACGATCTACTTGTGGAATTACATTAAAACAAAGACATATTAAAATAAAGTGTGACCATAACATTCTGTTCTGCATAGGATGGTTGTGGGGAGTTTATCCAGTGTTTCCACATGGAGTCCAAGGCAAATCATCACTGACAATGACAACTCACACATTCTCATACCTCTGGCCCCCAGTGAGCCCTACACACAACAAGGTCAGACACTGTCCTCATTCAGGGACATCTTGCTATGTTTTCACAATCTTGTTCACATAGGTGTGGCAGGCTTTTTATGAGTAATTGAGTTGTAATTGAGTGTGTTATGTGTAACTACGGTCCTGGCATAGAGAAATTTGCTATTTTTGTGCTTACAGCTTGCAGTTCAGTTGAGAATGTTGAATTTCATGGACAGAAGGAGAGCTCAAGCCCACCAGCTGACAGTGAAAAACAAAGCCAACTCCAGTTCAGGTATCTGAAACAAAAGAACACATTTTTGTAAGATTTCTATTAGTACAGTTTATTCTTTGAAGACTGATGCTTATAGTCTGTATTAACTTTTGCTGTCTCAGCATGGAGTCAGACTTGCCAGCACAGATTGCGCCTGTGACCAATGTTTTGCCGACCCATGGCCTTCCTGAATCCATGACCGTTGGTGAGTTGACCTAAGATAAACTCTGTCATTGTCCAGAGATCTTCCTTGGGTCTTAAGCTCTTATTAATTTTAACAGAAACAAAGATTGTACCAATTTAAAGGGATAGTTCACCCAAAAATGGTAATGGTAATTCTGTATTTTTTTACTCGTTTATTTACCTCATGTTGTTTCAAACCTCTATGCTTTTTTTCCATGGAACACAATTTGAAGATTTGTATGTTCACACAGCTCTTTTCAATACAATGGCCAAGCTCTAAAAAATGTTTAAAAGTTAAATATCAGTAAGAGTTCTTTTTATTTGAAAAATGAATAATCAGCAAAATATTTGTATTTGCAAGTGATCAAAAGTGAGAGTAGACATTTACATGGTAACAAAACATTGCCGTTTCAAATAAATGCTGTTTTTTTTAACTTTCTGTTCCTCAAAGATTCCTGAAAAAGTATCATGGTTTCCACAAACATATTAAGTAGCACAACTGATTTCGACATTGATAATAATAAGAAATGTTTGTCGAGCAGCACTTAAAATCAGCATACTAGATTTCATGTGACTCATGTGACACTGAAGACTGTAATAGCTATTGAAGCTTTGCTATCAAAGAAATGCATTTCCTTTTTAAATATATTAAAATAGAAAAGTTATTTTAAAATGTACATTTTTATTTTATAATATTACTGTTTTACTGTGTTTTTGATCAAATAATTGCAACCTTGGGGAGAGCATAAGAGATCTTTCAAAAGCATTAAAAACGTAACGACCTCAAAAGTTTTAGTAGTTCATTTAAAAAAAAGTCTTAAGAAGCCATATAACTTTTGTTGGAGTTTGACAGTCTGTGGTTGAACTTGAACTTTGTTGTTGTATGAATAAGAGCAGGATGATTCTTCAAAAATAATCTTTTTGTGTTCCACAGAAAAAAAATGTAGCAGACTGTTTTGGAACAACATGAAGGCGAATAAGTACTGATAGAATCATTATTTGAAATATGTGTAATGACAACTTTCATTTTTGAGCAAACTGTTCCTTTAAAACTACACTTTTTGTGTATTTGAGCTTCATCTAAAGCATTTAGGTCTTTGAGGATTTGGGCTGTGGACAGATGGCATCATTGAGGTAATTTGCCTTGACTACAGCTCTGTTGTCTAGTGGTTTGGTGCAGATGTGAAGGCCGTTTTAATCATCGTTTAAATATTGGCCATAAGACTTTGCCTTTGAAAACTTGACTTTGAAACTGGAAAATATGAGGGTGATCTAACGACTTACTGTTTTTGTGCTGCTTAGGCGTTCTATGCTTGTAGGGACAGACATCATTTTGGACTTGAATAGGATTTCTATTCTTTTGATTCACTCCCTGCATACTTCCTCTTTCCAGATGAGGGCACTGTTGTTTCAGTGTGAAATACTCTCACGTTGTTCCTCTTTCTCTCTCTGTCTTTTGTCTGGACACAACTCTGAGATGGGGCTGGAGGTGACTGATCCAGTTATACTTCAGCTTTCAAAAATAAAAAGGAGAAAAGATGAAAGCAAGAAAATGCAGGGTGCCCAAATCTGCTTGTGCTCTCAGACATGAGTAAAATTCAATTTCAGATCAAACATGGTGTAACACTCAGTATGCCTTAATAACCTATTAACTGCTATTTAATTATGGATACAACGGACATTACCTTTAAGGCATGAAAATGCTATATTCTCCTTAGTTTTGTTTTTATGAGCTATAAAGTAGACTGCTTTTTGACCTGAATCATTATATTTATGTTCATTTATGTACTGTATTTATGTGCTAAAAGAATTGGGGTTTAGTTAACATTATAGTTTATTATGCAGAAACAACTATAAGTAAGCCATTCCTAAAAGTATGCTCCACATAAAAATGATAATTCGGTTGTCTTTGCTAACCTTCTAGTTTTTCCGAACCTGTATGAATTTTTTTTCTCTGCAAAACACAAAAGGTATTTTGAGAAATCATTTTTTTTGACCAGTCAATGGAAGTCAGTTGTTACCAAAATGGTTTGGTTGCCAGCAGTCTGAAAAATGTCATCTTTTAATTTCCACTCAAGAAAGAAAGTCATACAGGTTTGTAATGACACAAGGATGAGTAAATGATGACAGAATTCAAATTTTTTGGCTGTAACATTAAGTTAATTTCCCAAAACATATTTGACGATATGGAAACATTGACTTAATTGATTGCAATACCTTTTTGCTTGTCACTAGCGGTGTACTGATAGTATCATGCCATGATGTATCATGGTACAAAATGTAAAATTCATCCTGATAATGCAGAATGTCTGATTTCACCAGTAAGTTATAATAAATATTTAATATTGCAACTTATAATAATAGAATTATATTTTAAGAATAATAAAACTTTTTAAATGTATTTAATCAGCGACAGACTAACATAATTCTGCATTTTCAACAGGGTTGCAAAGGGGCAGAAAATTTCTGGAAACTTTCCAAAAAGTTCCGAAAGTTTCCAAAAAATCCTGGAAAGTTTCTGAAATGCACCGGAAATTTTCTGCATCTTTTCAACACTAATTTTCAGCTAAGCAGAATCATGAATTTTTCTATTTTGGTGTTAACCTGTGCATTGGGCACCAGGACCAAGACCATGCCTGTTCAGGTCCACTCATGAATACCAATTTTAGCATTTTTATGAACAGCACTCTCTGTAAACTTTATATGTCTTAGAAATAGTAGTAATAATAGCAATAAACCCTTCCCGTTTTTTTTGCATTTTGTTTAAAGTATCATTAGTGTAACCCTTTTGTGAGATCGGGATCGAATGAGATCAGTATGTGTATCGAACTGAATGTTGACATGAGTGTATAGTTACACTCTTACTTGTAACACAAAGCTGCAGGTTCAATCCCAAGTAGGGGTGACTCCATTGCGCTTTTAAGCGGACACTTAATCCCAGGTTACTCCAGAGGGAATCTCCATGCAGATAATGCACCGTAAATAGCCTTTGATGAAAAGCCTGTGCTAAATGTGAACCAGTGCCAGGTGTCTCAGACTACTGTCTGTGAACCTTGCTTTCTGGGAAGGAAGTCAAAGCTTCGCCTCCTGTACTTGCCTGCTTCCTCTAAGGATTACAAACATACTTGGACCACCTCACCCTGGTGTGTTTCTCCTCCTCCAGATGAGGGGCTCTGGGAGAGGGAATGGGCTCTTCCGCAAGAATTCTCCTCCAGCTCCTTCTCCGGCACACACACTTCTTTGCTGCTGTGTAGCGTTACCGTGACAAGTGCATAGTGCAGCACATATTTACAATCCCTTGTGTGGGTGAAAAACAGCCTTATCAACAGATTTATTTAGTAAAATTTCTGTATAAAATTCCTGTACTATACTTTGTGAAACAGTGTCCAATAAGCACACAGGACAAAGTATTTATTAGAAAACATGTACACAGCGCTCTAAAATAGTTGATTTGGATTGTTCCATTACGGCAGTCAGTGGTAGGGCTGGGTGATACATTGAATATTAGCATATTATCTCAGTATCTTTGCTGACTATTTAAAATTAGGGAATGCTGTGAATTTCATGATAATGTTAAATGTTTAGCTTATAAAGACAGTAGGCTAGTTTCAGTTCCCTTTGTGGTCTCGCATGTATGACAAATACAGAAGCATTTGAAAGCAGCTGATAGGCTGAAGGTGGTACTGTTCCACCATATTGCACCTTAAACTTTCTCCCATTCATAAGTAATATGATTGCAGCAACTTAATGTTAGCAATAGTGTCTACACTGTAAAAAAATAAAATAAAGTTGACCCATCTTAAAATTTTAAGGCGACCGATAACCATAGCAACGGATGACAAAAAATATGTCAATATGTAAATTAAGTTTAAAAGTGCAAATGCAAATCAAAAGATATGTCACTTGTTCTGTTTAGTGTAATATACTTCTTTATTAATTTTATTACTAACTTTAACACTTGAGCTCTTTCAGCAGTGTTTACTTAAAGCTGCAGTCTATCACTTTTTTTGGTTAAAAATGATCCAAAATTAAATTTTGAGCAAGTACATAACCAGTCAGTGTTCAAAACTATGTGGCAGATCATTTCTAGCCTTTTCTCAAAGCAGTTGGAATAATAAAACTTATCATTTTGATGGTGGATTGTAGTCCAGAAAGGTCCAAATGACAATCATCAGTGACAACTGGAGATTCACCCGTAGTCACACCAGATTTGTATTTCAAAGAGAACCAGTTCTAAGTAAGGAATAATTGACAACAACCCATTGAATTATTAAAAAATTATGCACACCTGAGGTGGTGATGTGGCCACGACGCACAGTATGATGTTTTATGAGCGAAGCGATCGTTAGATTTAATCACCAATGGTAGCACGATTTATTCTAAAGCTTTTTTCTCAGTTGCTCAGAACATTTTGCTTACTTTTTCAGGTGATATTTTTTGGTAAAAAATCTGATTTGGGTCATACTACCAAGACGTATAATCTGTGCATCTGAAGTACAGTATCCACACCGGTGCGGTAACTGACAACTACACATACTCCTCAAAACATTAGATTCATCCACACTGAGGAGCCATGCAAGTGCACAACCCACGCAAATATGATGATTCCGCAAATAACTGCAATTACAGGTTTCAAACAGAGATGTAAATGTTTATTATTATCATTATTTATTTTTATTTTAAAAAAGTTAAACGTTCCCAATAGTTTAAAGAAATTGGTACAAAGAACTGTGAAAGTTTACTGGTATTGGTCCCAACTACTGAAATTTTGGTATTGTGAAAACACTGCACATGACCCCAAATTGAGCATAACGCTTTGTTCAATGATACAGAAGCTGAGGTTGCCATCTCCTCCTTTAATAACGCACTTTGGCTCCAGCGGGAAATGAAATTGTACCATTTCAGTCAGCAACGGGGTCCCTTACTCACCTCTGGAGATCTTTTTCAACAGTTTTATTATTTATTTACCTATTACTTTAATTACGGATACATTTGTATGGTAAATATTATTATGATTAATATTATTATTTTGGAGTTTATTACTGAATTGATGTTTTTTTTGCCTTTGGGTTTATTTCTTTCTCAAGGGTTGAAGTTATAATTTGTTAAGAGATGTAATTTCTAATTTTCAGGAGTTGCGTTTTGCTTCAGGATGGTTTCTTTAATTTACTATAATATATTTTGCATGCTTTCCCCTGTATGTTTTTTTGTAATCTAATTTCTATCCCTTTTTCAGCAACTCATGTCCTCCGTGTATAACTTGGCCAGATTTATTACAGTAACCAGACTGAATAAAAGACTCCTTAAAACAAATGTTGTCCTTTTGTTGTAACCATATTCTGGAATTAGTTTTTGAAAGGGACATTGCACATAAGTGAAGCGGTTTCTGATTACGCCTATAGCTGCCAAATTGATCTCTGGTGGTCTGAAAAGCTTTTTCTCTTAAAGAGACAGTAATTGAGCTATATCACTGTTCGAAGATACCAATGTTGTTCTTCAAAAAAATAACAAAGACATCTTTGACTTTCTTTTGCCGAAAGTACTTTAAGCTTGTTAAATGTGGATCAGACCAGCCAGGTTTATATAGATGGCTCCGTCCAAGCCTGCTGTTCCTCTGAGATTCATTAAATGATAATGGACTGATAGGAGCGTTCAGACTTTGTCTTTCGGAGCCGTGTTGTTGGGGTTATCTAGGTTACCCAGTGCCAGGTTATCCAGCTTTCAGAGTGCAACAACAAAGAAACTGACTCTCTCTCTCCTTTTCACTCGCCATTCTGGATTTAGACCGTACCGAGCGTTGCTGTTTTTTCCATAGTGTTTTGAAGTGCTATAATAATGCTTCCCAGTCAGAGCTTTGTTTCACTCGGATTATTCACAGGCTAATATGTTTTGAGACAAAATCTGCAGAGGCTCCCCTTACGGCTGTGTTATAAATGCCTTACCCTTTCACGTCACCTTCATTTTAAAGAAATTAATGTCGGGCTGGTATTTTAAGCCTTGCATAGTTCTCTTTATTAGTTCCGTGGTGCTACACAAATGAAAATGTCAGCGGTATAAAACAGTAACCCTTATTGAAAGAATGAAGACAGGTGTGGGACATTAAATCCCACTGAAATATTGAGTCTTATTGTTCAGAAGTCATGTTTTTTTCTGAGTCGGGTGAGGACAAAAGCCGTTGTTCATTTTGAGTAGGTTTTGATACCCTTATAACATTGATTTTTTTTATTTCTCCTTAGCTGAACTGCGGCAAGCCATTGTGGCCATGATGAACAGGAAAGATGAACTCACTGAGCAGAACACGTAAGATTTTACTGATTGCAGTGATCATTATGGACAGACATTTTTCGATCATGAAATACGATCCTAACAAATTTGTTTGGAAATCTGTTATTAAAGAATTCTTTTAGGTCGGAATGATTTTAACAATTTTCAGAAATTCATTCTGATGATTGTGGCTTATCCTGCCTGGGTGTTGACTTGGGTATCCAACATAACTCTTATTCAAATCCTTGCACTGAAAACTGCTATTATCATAATTATTCATGTATTTTTTAATTTAAGTTTACTTTTAATTAGTCGATATCAATATTTTTATGTATTACGTATTGCTGAAGTAACAAAACCAAGACTGTTTTTTTTTTTAGCAAAAATGCATTGAATTGATTAAAAGTAACAGTAATCTTTAAGTAAAATTAGCAAAAATGTATCTGTACTATTTCCAATAAATGCTGTTCTTTTGAATTTTCTATTCATGAGTTTCCACAAAAATACTAAGCAGTGCAGCTGTTTTTAACTAATAATAATAATAAGAAATGTTTCTTGAGCGGAATGTTAGCACATTAGAATGATTTCTGTAATAACATTTTATAATATTGCTGGGTTTTTTTCTTCCATATTTTTTAATTAAATAAATGCAGGGTTGGTGAGCTGATATTTTAACGTTATTGTGTATATCAGGGTTTTTAACTATATTCAACCAATACAAAAAATTGCAAACCACAAATAGAAAATAATTTGCATTGTGACTTAAATATATAATGTTGAGGTTTCACTGACCATTTTATTAAACGAAACAAAACAAAACCCTTGAGTTTCAGTGAGTGTCAGGCCTTTGTTGTACCCTATTTGTGAAAGTACCATGATGTGCACATTCAATAATGTGCAGCTGGGTAATTATCATGTGCTCTTGTAGTCATTAAAGACAGCTAAGGAAAAGTGGGTCAGGTGTGTGTGTGTCTTACTGTTGTTCTACTCCTTGGCACAGGTCTCTGCGCAGTCTCTTGGATGGAGAGATGGAGCACTCGGCTGGGCTCAGACAGGAGGTGGACAGCTTGAAGAAGAAACTGGCTGAACTAGAGGAGAGACATGCAGCCAAAGTCCAAGCTCTCATGAGGTAAAGTCACTAGAGACTAAGTGAACAGTAGTCTGACATAGGCCGACTATCAGCCTAAACTCTAGTCCACATTGCATTTTAAGCCAAACACCACCTACTTTGACAGACAGCAGATATCTGACCTACATGTGAAGCACTGTAGTTTTTTAGTTTGGGGGTGAGTAAATCTGAAATTGGTGATACCACAGTAATAGACCCTAGCTGCTTCAAATAACTATTCAGCAGTCTAAGTGAATGTTGCACAATAATAGCAAAGAAATAATCGAAAAATGTGTGTTTATTTTGAGATTTTCCATCAGACCAAATGTAGCCTATTTCCTTCATGGACGTTTTTTCAGTTATCTCACTAACTTGCTACTTGAAACAAAACATTCATACATTCGATTGCACAAAATTCATAGACTTGAGCTTTGGGGTTGCCAAACAACAGTATATGAGGACATTTGTCACTTTGTTTTGATTTATGTATGTTCAATTTTTGAATTTTCAGTGATCCCAATGAGAGATATACCAGTTAGAGAAGTTTGGAGAGAAAAATGGAATCAGAGTTTGCAGAGTTTGTATGTGTTTTGGAGACTAGCTACAGGCTAATGTTAGCATTTCCTAATATGGAATGTTGTAGTGTTAGAGCTTAAATGTTGGCAGTGTTTTCAGAAAATATGTTAAAATGTTAAAAATTCCCACTGATTGTAATGATTCTGCCATTCAAATGTTTGGGTTTAGGATTTTCTGATGTTTTTGACTGAGGTGTCTTTTGCTTCCTGAGGCTTATTTGAACAAAAATACAGTAAAAACAATTCAATTCAAACTAACAGTTTTCTATTTCAGTACATTTTAAAATGTCATTTAGCTGAACTGTTGATGAACAATCAAAGATGAGCCATTACGCTTAAACATATTATTATCCATATATTGAAACATTTATACTGAACAGAAATATATATTAAAAACATTTGATTTCTATTAATTAATTAAAAAAATTTGTATATATGTGACCCTGGACCACAAAACCAGTCTTAAGTGTCAATTTTTCGAAATTGAGATTTATACATCATCTGAAAGCTGAATAAATAAGCTTTCCATTGATGTATGGTTTGTTAGTATTGGACAATATTTGGCCGAGATACAACTAGTTGAAAATCTGGAATCTGAGGGTGCAAAAAAATCTAAATATTGAGAAAATTGCCTTTAAAATTGTCCAAATGAAGTTCTTAGCAATGCATATTACT
>JAFVLL020006221.1:9830-59068 GCA_021397915.2 Tor tambroides | reverse complement strand
CCTCTTATCGGCGCGACATATCGGCATAATTTTTCATATCGGCCAATGCCGATATTTACATTTAAAGCCATTATCGGCCGATTCCGATATCAGTCAGATAATATCGTGCATCCCTAATATTTCTATTTAAAATAAATACATAAAAGGGTGTTTTAAAAGTGATAAAATACATTTAAAAGGGATAGTTCACCCAAAAATGAAAATTCTGTCATGCATTACTCATTCCAAACCTGTAAGACCTTTGTTCATTTTCACAACACAAATTAAGATATTTCTGATGAAGTCCTAGAGCTTTCTGACCCTCCAGAGACAGCAACGGAACTGCCACATTCAAGGTCCAGAATGTAAGTAAGTACATCGTTAAAACAGTCCATGTGACATTAGAGGTTCAATCGTAATTTTCTGAAGCTACGAGAAAACTCTTTGTGTGCAAAGAAAACAAAAATAATGACTTTATTAATTTGTGTTCTGAAGATGAACAAAGGTCTTACGGGTTTGGAACGACACAAGGGTGAGTAATTAATGACCGAATTTTCATTTTTGGATGAAGTATCCATTTAAAATATATTCAAATAGAAAACAGTTATTTTAAATTGTAATTATATTTCACAGTATTACTGTTTTCTAATAAAATCACTTCAGCCTTGGTGATCATAAGAGACACCTTTCAAAAACATTTCAGAAACCTTACAGACCCCAAACATTTGAAAGTTAGTGTACTTTATTTCTTCAAATCAAATTTTGTAACTGTGCGATTCATCTTGGCTCTGGTTGGTTTGGTTCATGCCTTTGAACTCTTAATTGAAGAAGATTCTGAAATCCTAATGGAGAAAATGAATGGTAAAAATAACAAGACTGCAAAAAATTCAAATTTTTGTAGGTGTCCTATAATCTCTGGTGTAGAAAGCACATGGTATGCTCAAAGGATGAAGGATTCTGCTATTGTAATTCTTTTATTCGTGGCATGGCCAGACCATCACGAGGGATGTTTTGCTGTGCAACACTGCGTTGTTTAGCAAAAGTCTTTTGTTGGTGTTTGGTGAAACACTGATGATGGGATTTAGTCAGAAAGGTCTGCTGTGCTTGACTGCCAGTGCCACAGTATGAGATTAAACTATTGAGGTTTACTACCAAATGTGTTTTCTGAGAAGACTCAAAAGTAATCACCAGACTTAAATCTCCCATGTAAAATAAAGATACGGTTTCAGTGCTAATTCAATCCATTTTTTTGGCAGCATTTGTGATCTATAACTTCTTGAGCCTGTGTTATGAATACCTTGGAGGAGAGAGCGCTATCATGGCTGAGATCAGAGGAAAACCCATTGAGTGAGTATCATGTTCCACTTATTCTTTTGTGTGAGAACTTTTTAATGCATGCCTCAAATCAATGCTCCTATTGATGTTTTATGAGACTGCAGGTGTGTTTGTTAAGGGTGTTTACACTTGGCAGGTTTGGGTCGATTCAAATGATCTCTGGTGCGATTGCTCTGTAACTGTGTCTCATTTGAATGAGTGTAAACACTCCAATTCAGACTCCTGCCACTGTTTTGACTCCTTTACATATTTTATAAACTCTTTGTGAGTTATTAGCTAATAAACAATACTGCATGTACACACACAAAGGAGCGCATTTAGCCCAGCACACAGCAGTTTTGGATGTTTAGTAATAAAAGTCATGAAAGTTGATTAATCAGGTTGCGACCGTATCCTTAAGCCTTTTGTTTTGTATCTTTAGGTTTGGTGTTAAAAATGAATGCTAAGTGAACCAGGATTAAATGTATAGTTTTCTTTTTTTCAAAAGAACCAAGAGAACTGAACTACAAGTTAAGTAATAGCTTCACATATTTATGTGAAACCAATCTTGTTCTTGTTTTGCTGAAGGTCCAGCTGTATATATGGAACATGTTGTCTTTGGGGCAAGACCTACTCCATTGGCTTCCTTCGATTTTGCAAACAGGTTTGCTTTCTGAACACCTTGAGGAATCCTTGTTCCTGTTTATATTTTGTCTTCAGATATTTTTGAGCAACTTGTTTGTTGATTCATTCCACAGGCCACTTTACAGTTCTGTGTGGTAAAACCCCTGATGGCCATGATTACAGTCATCCTGCAGGCCTTTGGGAAATACCGTGATGGGGACTTCAAGTATGTGCTTCTCATGTGATGTCTGATCTGTGACTGTTTTTACCTTAATGCTCAAGATTTAAAGTTTCAAAACTGAATTTTGTTTCTGATCCCAGTGTCGCTAGTGGTTACCTGTACGTGACCATCATCTACAACATCTCCGTCAGCCTGTCTCTCTATGCTCTTTTCCTGTTCTACTTTGCCACCCGAAACCTCCTCAGCCCCTACAGGCCAATGCTCAAGTTCTTCATGGTCAAATCAGTCATCTTCCTTTCCTTCTGGCAAGGTAAGATCTACTGCTAAAGAAATATTAAAGTCAACATGAAATTAAAATTGACACCATTTGCATTAAAACATGGTCATTTTATCAGTCTACATTATTCTAAAAACAAAAAATGTCTTCATATGACTTTCATCAAAACCTGCTCCACCCCTCAAATAACTTTTTTTTTTTTTTTCTTCTTCTTCTTTTTTCGGTTGACGTCAGTAGGTGTTTATGTTGTCCAGTTATTGTTTTTGACTTCTGTATGTGATGTCAGTTCTTTATGGATAAAAACAAGTCCTACTTTTTTCTTCTTGTTGAATATTCTGTGAAAAGCATTGTGAATGCAGTTTCATGGTGACTTTTTAACTGTTTAAAGCTATTGGTAAACTCTAATCTCGCTGGTCTTGCAGGCATGCTGCTGGCCATCTTGGAGAAATGTGGTGCGATTCCTCAGATCAGCTCTCCTGAGGTTTCTGTCGGTGAGGGAACCGTTGCAGCTGGATACCAGAACTTCATCATTTGCATCGAGATGTTCTTTGCCGCCTTGGCCCTGCGACATGCGTTTACCTACAAGGTCTACATGGACAAAAGACTGGATTCCCTTGGTGAGCTTTAGACTTTTAGAACAAATGGCATATGCCTTTTTCCACCAATATATGTATGTATAACACTGTTAAAAAGTAGTTTACAGTACAGGACAAAAGTTTGGGGTCGGTAGAGCTTTTTAAAACCATTTTTGAAAGGCTTTATTAGATCAAAAAATTATAGTAAAAACAGTAATATTATGAAATATTTTTACAATTTAAAATAACCCTTTTTTATTTTAATATATTTTAAAATGTCATTTATTCCTGTGATTGCAAAGCTGATTTTTCAGCAGCCATTACTCCAGTCTTCAGTGTCACATGATCATTTGTTAAAAACAGTTTTGCTGCTTTATATTTTGTGGAATTTTTTTTTCATGATCTTTTGATGAATAGAAAGTTTATTTGAAAAAATATATTATACATAACATTATAAATGCTTTAATGTCACTTTTGATTAATTTAATGCATCATTGCTAAGTATGTATTTCAAAAGAAAAAAACTTACTGACCCCATTTATTTAACAGTATTGTATTGTATTTTTTTTTTTTCTAATTGAGACATGTTTTATTGAAATTCCAAGAACAGTCATTCTATCTTTAACACTGTCACAATCATAATGGCTCTGATGTCATGGCTGACGTTCTCTTTTCTTCTTCTGCTGTTGTTCTGTAAATCATTCATTCCTCAATCCATTCATTCATTCTTATCTATTCTTTCAATGCTTTTTATTGTTTATCTTTGCGCATCTTGCTTTCTAATTCATTTTATTTGGTCATCCCATTCAACACGTCCTACCCTTCCACCCCTTTCCATCTTTTTTTTGTTTCTCCTTTTTATGCTGCACTCTAAAGGCCCTGTTCCTACATATGGACAGTACGGTAGGCTACAGTTCCTGATCTTAAACCACATCTCCTCTCTATTTGAAACCGTAGGGACAGTGGACTCTTAAAGGGATAGTTCACTCAAAAATGAAAAGTCAATCTTGTGTTTTTCCTTTCTTTCTCTCTCATCCATTTCTAATTAAGTTCTCTGTTCTTCTCAAGGTCGCTGTGCCCCCATGAAGAGCATCTCCAGCAGTTTAAAGGAGACCATGAACCCTGGAGACATGGTTCAGGATGCCATCCACAATTTCTCCCCAGCCTACCAACAGTACACCCAGCAGTCCACCCTGGAGCAGGGAGTCACCGCACCACCCATATCCCGCAATCACAGCTGCATAAGCGCCCGGGACAATGAGAAAACCCTGCTGCTTAGCTCCGATGATGAGTTTTAACTCGCTCGAGAAAAGCTATTCCGTAAGGGACCGTTTACTGCTGCGGTAGAGTAATGATGAGGTTAACATAGGAACAGGTTATTAAAGGACCATCTTAAGCAAGTAGTTACGTTCTAGTTCAGTAGAATCTAAAATTAAGCTGCTTATACTTGCTCAGTTGTCTTTAAAGAAAAATCTTGACGCGCTTTTGTCTGATGTTGTTGTTTATACTGAGTTAAATAATACATTCATCTATACTTTTAGCCAAATTTTGGAAACCAACATGGTCTGACTCTTCAGCGTATTTTTTTATGCTTGTAGTTTCACATAGGGGGTGTTTGGACATCCCAGCATATTTATAAAGAGCAATGTATTGGAGGGCCCCCGTTTGGTGGGAATGTTTCCGTTTTTGATTACAAGTTCAAGTGCACCTTTACTTCTGTTTCAACAGTGTTTTATAGCTTCCCCAGTGATTTAAAGGGTGGGTATGGCTGTGAATGAGAGAGCGCTGTGACGGTAGAGAGAGTATCATCTGTTCAAACACACCGTTGCTGTTTTGACGGATGAATCAAGGGACGGGGAGAGGTTGATGGTCTACGATAAGATTACAGATTAAGGCGGTCTAGATTATAAGGCTGTAATTGGAACATTACTCGCCTGGTGCAGATTAGCACAAGCTTTCATGAAAGTATGACCGTCCTGGACCACTGCAGAAAAAAGCATCTATCTAGGTTAGACAAGCAGTTTAAAAAATAGATTTAGGTTACGCTTCTTAGTGTATGCTAGACTTTCACTGAGAAAGAACAGTCAAGTACCATCAGTTTATCCGTATTCTGTTGTCTCTGTCTGATGGAAATGCTAAATTTGTATAATTTGACAATTTAAAGGGACAGTTCCTCCCAGAAATGACAATTCTGTCATCATTTATTCACCTTCATGTCAACAGGCATGTTTCAGAATATCTTCTTTCATTTTCTTCTGAAAGTAAATCAAACAGGTAGAAACAAAGATGAGGGTGAGTAAATAACAAAATTTTCAGTTTTGGGTGAGCTATCCTTTTAATAGGTATTGTTTCTAGATATCCCACTAGAGGGAGGCATATCTCTCAGTTCACACCCTTTATCTTTATGGGACACGCCTGTTATCACTGATCCTTTGAGAGCCACACCAAAGTCTCTCCCATTCTTCAGAAGCATCCGCCATTTGCGCTTTACCTCTTCAGATAGCACTAGTCCTTCGATGACCAAGCTTGAAGCTTGCGGTTGGTGAGATAGTGTCTTTGGAGTTACTTATTAACTGTCCTATGCTTTTATTGGTACAATAGAGGCCAGTATAAACACAAAGCAGCTGGAACCAAGTACGAGTATGTGTGGTACCTGCTTATAGTTATGATGTTAGTGTTTTGCAGTGTATTCTTTATATACAGGAGGGGGAGGGTTTCTTTTAATAATATAGACATTGTTGTAACTTGCACTAAGCAGTTTTGTATATTTAGGAGAAATGAGAATATCCTAGAACAGGGGTGTCAAACTCAGTTCCTGGAGGGCCGGAGCCCTGCGGAGTTTAGATGCAACCCTAATTAAACACACCTGATCCAGCTAATCAAGTCATTTAGGCTTATTTGAAAACTACATGGTTTGAGTGTTGGAGCAGGGTTGGAACTAAACTCTGCAGGGCTGCGGCCCTCCAGGAACTGAGTTTGACACCCCTGTCCTAGAACATTTTGGCAAGCTATTTCTGTACGTTATTATTCAGAGAGTGGTAACATAGGAAGCGCTGTTACATTTTAAAAAAAAAAAAATATATATATATATATATATATATATATATATATATATTTTGTGGAAACATATTTTGAAGTTACACTAAGTCATTCTTTTTACTGTAATGTTATTTTACTGTATCAAAGATTTTGCTTCTATTTTTCCCTTGATGCTCTGGCCTAGGAAACAATAAAGAATTTTATCTGTATACGTTTGTGGGATAGTGTTAATTTTACTCAGTGAATACACATATTTCTATATACAATATATACAACATTTATTTCAATTAAATGATATAAAATAGACAATGAATTTACCATAGAAAAATACAGATAATAAATACAAACATCAGTTGTTGTTTTTGTGCTCTGCCCTCTTACAAAACATTCAGCGCATTGTTCTGAAGCACAGGTATCATGGGCATGATATTACCAGGTTAGAATCTCAGTACTGATGACGACATTGCTAACTACACAATTAAAAAAATCACCAGAGATATCCACGTTTAACATGGCCGATCGTTACCTGATCGTACAGTATCACCCCGTTTACTGGCGTAAACCCGGCTTGTAGTAGGCAAGTCATCCTGACGACCACGAGTTAGCATGATGTACATGTGATATCATTTTTGTCTTTCGCTTTCCTTCTGTCACTTTCTTATCCTCCTTTTTTCCCTCCCATGTGAGCCGCAAGTGCTCACTTCTCCTTCTGGCTGCTCTCTTCCCCTTTGTCCTCTATTTTCACATCTTCCTCAGATTCCCCTTCCTCTCTTTTTTCCCCTCGAATGGTATTTTTTTTAATATTCCAGCTGTCCAAAATATTCAGATACGTTCTTAATCATAAATAGCAAATAATATATATGGTCTTGTTTTTAAATACAAAAATACCACTACAAACAAGTCGCTCTAATATTAATACAAATATGACCCTCACACATACTGAATCATATTACAATAAGGCTGTATACCTTACCATTACTAAACTACTAACTCATTACAACAAGTAAACATTACAAAAAACACACAATAATTCAAACAATGACCCCAAACTTGTCAATCAGAAGTAGTATTTAGACCAATCACAGCACAAATTACCTTCAAACATCTTGTTTCGAACACAAATAAAATAGCTTTCATGTCTGTTGTTGAACATTTGTCTTTTATACAAACATTAAAATATATAAATGGCATGTATCAATAGATCTGCACGTTCTCTTGTCCCATGATTCATTAATACCATGGAGATAATCCAGCAAAACTAACCAGCTTCTGAAATGTTGGTGGTCCCACTTGAAGACAAGTTGTTAGGACTATTTTTTTAACATGTATCACCATCCAGAAAGCACAGTAATGGGCATAAATAGCATTAACGCTATCATTAACAATAGCTTTGTGCAGACTTACACACTTGTCATGATATTCGAGGCCACAACAACAGTACTGAGATTATTCTTGGACATTTATAAGACTGTATATACAGTCCGTGTGTGTTTATATATGTAAGTGAATCTGTAATTCCCAACTGGTACTTGTTTTTCTTCCTGTATATGTGAGTATACATGGTCTGTCTGTCTGTGCGATCATACTGTGTACCTATGTGTGTCTGCGTATCCATGTGGAGCCCTAGGATGCTCCTTGCTCTCTAGGGGTGTGCACCTGCTGCGGTGTCTTCACTATGGTAATGACGGAGGCTGTGTTCAGACGGGGTGTGGTGGCCAGCAGACTGCCTCCTCCGGATTCCAGACCTCTAGCGAAGCGCTGCAGGGCAGCGAGACGGGCACCCAGCCCTTCCAGCTCCCGCCGCATGCCTGCGTTCTCGGCTCCCAGCCGCTCCACCTCCCGCTGCAGCTCCTTCTTCTGCTGCTCCAGGGCCTCGCGCTGGGACACGCGCTTCACCCGGCAGCTCGCCGCGTAGCCGCGGTTTTTCAACGTGCGTCGCCTCTGCTTCAGCTTCTGCACTTCCTCGCGTGACAAACCGCGCAAGTGCATGTTGAGCTCGCGCACCGACAGCGACATGAGCTCACTGTCGCTCAGCACTGGGACGTTCTCCCCGCATTCCCTCTTCACCTGAAATAATGGGACATTTTTGCATTGTAAAAATATTCTTTTTCGGTAAAACAGAAAACCACATGATGAATCAGAGTTCATCTTAAGTGGCCTGTCCATAAAACCTGACCAATACTCCTTATATAAACATTCACAGGGCCATACACAAAGACAAAATGCCATCTGAGTAACACACAACACTAAAATAATACAATAAACACTAACTAAATAACAGAAAAGCACCCTAATGTACATTACTGATAACAAAAATGAGAAGAAAAGAATAATAAAATTTATCTATGTGATGTTGATGTCACAAAGTGACTTCTGGGATTGTCCTTTTTTCCATAAAGTGTGGCAATTCATAGTTTTTACCAGCAAATATACCATACATTTGACAGTATTTTACAGTAAAGCTGTGTTACACCATTTACAGTTTCTCAT
The DNA here is from genome assembly GCA_021397915.2 of Tor tambroides. Lineage (NCBI taxonomy): Eukaryota > Metazoa > Chordata > Actinopteri > Cypriniformes > Cyprinidae > Tor > Tor tambroides. The sequence continues at coordinate 50,589 of JAFVLL020006221.1, read as the reverse complement.
TGTATATGGTAAGGTAATTTACAGTTAACCAATTAACAGGTTTTACAGTATATTTTTTGTAAAAATGACAATTTATAGTGTGTGACAAAATTCACAAAAGTATTTAGTAAAATGATCTTTACCTTCAGGGCTTTACTAGCTCTGCTGTCTGAAGTCATTGTCTGGATTTATATATCCCTGAAACCTGTAAATGTCAAATAAACTGATTAAGTGAAAATGTACGTGGAATAAATTCACGCTATACTGTGAATATAGTCAAAGCTAAAGGCCGTTGTTAGGCTTGACACAGCAAAATGACTATATTCACAATACTGCAAAATCCCTTGCTTTTATGAAATGGTCAAAGCATAATACAAATATTATGGACTCAAATTTTAATTAAAATGTTTTGCCAGGTGACATCCTCCACTAGAAGGCAACTTGACATAATAACCGAGAATGATGTTATACAAATCGCAGTGTTGATGATTTGCTATCAGCCAAAATATATCTGCTATTTTTAATTATCGGCATAGATTTTTAGCAATTTCTTTGTTTCTAAAAAAAATACTACAATAGGACTACAGAATCAGTTGCTATATGATGTATATATCCGTTTATTTTACAGATTCATTACTTTACAATGAATTATTTCTAACTAAAGTTTATATCGGCCACCACGCTCTCTAAAATATCGGTGTCAAGCATTAAAAGTCATTGGTTGACTACTATTCACAGGTGTATGGCGTAATAGCTGGATGGCTTATTTTAGCACATAATAAGGAAGACAGAAGACAGGAACTATGCATATATAAGTATATAATGTGGTTTGTGTGGTCAACTTGTGAACACTCAATCTTTAAGACCATTTAAAGACAATAAACCTCCAGTTCTTATTTTCATTTTTCTAAATCTAGGCTTCCCGTATCCAAAGAGTAGCGCTTTTTTCTTGACAGTGAATCATGACTGGTCAAAGTCCAGATGAAGAAGTGAACGCTGCTGACCATGAGTTTCCCGTCATGCGTGGGAAGTGCGCCTATCATCCGCGCGCGGGCTGCTGCCTCAAATAACTCACTGAGCTTTTCCACAGAGTCACAGTGATTCAGCACAAGTCCTCCATTCCTGACTTCACAGCAGCTCCTTACTTTCCTTTCACATTTCGTGTTTTACATCATTTATAAAATTCCCAGTTACTTAGTCACAACAAGTATTACCACTTACATATAAACAGTTTAAGTTATATATAAAACTCCTATTTAGTAAACAACAACAACACAAGTCTTGAGCTGTCGTTTCCCCCGAAACGTCTTGGTTAACATGCCCCATTACTATTGCGTTACTTACAAAGCGACAGTTCAATAAAAAAATCTTTCAAAAATATAATTACATATCACCCATAATAAAGGATTATAACAACGTAAGAATCCGTTTATTACATAAGATCACTACTAGTTCAAACCAACCAAGATTTTGCTGACTAGTCGTTTCTCATCGAAAACAACATACATGTTTACACGTTTTGAGTAGTTCTGAACATAATACATAAAGTTATGGTAAATACAAATATAACGTTATATTTTAACTGTCTGAAACGACAACATCTATGGTAACGTTAAGCAGCTATTTCCTTATTACGCGTTAGCTTGTTGCTACACCTAACATCGTGATAAAAACATGCTATTCGCGCTCATGAAGACTAATACTATTCAGAATGTATAAAAAAACCGACTCTAAATAACCTTAATAGAAAAATCTAAACCATAACAGTATCAGTAGTGGATATTACGTTAAAACAAACACTGAGTGCATGTACAGCAGATTTGCTAACACCCCTCCGTTTCCTTAGTGTAAACAAATGTCGAAAGGAGAAAAAAACAGAAAATCTTGCCTTGTGTTTATTTCTCTTCTTTCCTGATTTCACACGTAGATGAATATGGATCAGTCCACGATTCTCACCGCTGGTTCGGTATTTCGACTGACATACGTTAATCGCAGCACGGCCCGTGTTTAGACGGACTAGAAAGCTAAACGCCTTTTTCCCGGAATCAGTCCACCATCAGCAGGCTGGATCCTTCATTCATAAAAAACACACACACACACACACGATGACTCAAGGCTTTAAGAATGAGGGCGGGACCTCAGCACACACGAAAATATCAGTCAACAACCTTGTGAAACTTCTTTTTATTAACCCATTTAATCCCACCGACATTTATATTTGAGTTTATAAAGTCTAAAAAGACTTATGATGTATTTTACACATACTTGTCAAATATAAATAAGAGTGTAGACCAGTGGTTTTCAATCCTGGTCCTGGGGACCCACTGCTCTGCACATTTTGTATGTCTCCCTTATCTGACACGCTCAAGTCAGTTCATGGATCTCTCTCCTAACGAGCTGATGATCTGAATCAGGTGTGTTAAATAAGGGAGACATACAAAATGTGCAGAGCAGTGGGTCCCGAGGACCAGGATTGAAAACCACCGGTGTAGACTGATGTGAACATTTTTACATAGCTGGTGTAGCCTACACAGCTTTTTATTTCCAATTAAAATGATCATCTATGATGTATCCTAAGACAATCAGTGTCTTAATGGATGTCTATCATTTAAGAATTTGTGGGTTTTCTAATGTGGGACAGCTCACGCTCAAATCTAGGACACTATGTTTTGGGTTAGAAATAGTTTAATTTTTACAAAGCAAACTTTATATTTAACACTCCTGGTTAACCCATGTTTTTGTTAAATAATTTAGTAGGCCTAGTGTTTGCTATCTTCATCAGTTTGTCTAAAAAAAAAACCTAGTAGCCTATATGTTCACGTGTGGAATGGTAATTACAACTATATAACAAAAATCATATACTATTTAAAATAATTTATTACAAAAGCGTCAGATTTCTGGCAGCAACAATTAAGTCAAAAAAATTTGCAAAAATTACTTAATAAAGATAAGTAATACAAAATAAACAAAATACTTCCATAAACTATTTTAAAAAATATTTAAATTTTGGAATATGGGATGTCTTTAAAACTGATATTAAACTTATATACTCTGCACATGGTAAAAATATGTTACATGTATTTTCAAAAGCATGTGTTAAGCAAATTGTAATGTAACATTAATCTCATCTAAGTTGTGTCACTGACCTTTGAGTGAACTTCACAAGAGGTGCTTCCTCTTTGATAATTTTCATGCACATTTATGACAGTACTTCCAGAAGGACAAGTTATTTCAATAACTTGACACTCAACACCATTCATGTAAAAGAAGAGATAAATGTAGGCTACTGAAGTGTCCCGCATTAGCCAGTGTCCCACATTACGTGAATCCACCCTGTATTGTATAAATTCAACACTTCAACCCACTTAAATGTTTTTAGATATATGTAATTGTGTTATGTTTTTGAAACTGTAAATTAAAATTGTTCAATGAAGTCTTTAAAAGCATTTAATTTCATGAAAAGACGAAAAGTCTCTGTCAAAGCTCCATAAAAGAGAGCATGTGTAAAATACAATTCATAGTTTTTATACATACAATATTTTAAGGCTATTAAGGTAAGACCACTCTTTCTGGTATATATCATTATGATCAAAATAAACAAACAGGTATTAGATCGTATTTGTGATCATTGGGGAAACACAGACCCTTATTTTAAATGAGTAACTACTAAGTATTAATTCAAAGTGTTAATTAAAGTGCTTTCACTAATTTGAAAACTTTTAAGAAAAAGACGTAGAGGTTGTTCCAAGTTTTCATGTAAAAAGTATTATGCAATAAATAATAATCATAAAATAAACTATTTGTTTTGTTTCGAAATAACTGAAATTCCCACAGTAGCCGTATTTTCTCTTTTTTTTTTTTGTTTGTGAAGTGACGTGAATATGTACGGAATTGGAGTTCCTCCTCCACTTCATATTATTAAAAGCAGCAATCTTCCACTATTTCATCGTCCACAAGCACGCAATCATGATCTGCAGTAAGACCTCCCTGTCGATAGGTGTCCTAATATGTCTTTGCGCTTCCTTACAAGGAACCGGGGAAGTAAATCCATCTCACATGTAACCCAAGTGACCTCAGATATCAATGCGTGGTCTTTGGTTCTGTCATTGTGAAGCTGTAAACATCACCGAGGTCTTTTCACATTTATAATATAACGTTTATAGCTAAAAGTGACTAGTGTCATATTTTAAATGGCTGCTATTCAGGAGCTCTCTCCAGACTCTAACGTTAGTCGTGGGGAGACACGACCCCCTGAAGACGAGATCGAGGGTGATGATGAGGATGAAGAGGTACTTGTTTGCTTCTACACTTTTGCTTGACCTTATGAAATTGTGAAGATGTAAAAAATTGTAATGAAACAGACTAAAGGTATTAGCTTGTTCGGTGCTTGTATAGCCAATATTAGCTATTTAGCCGGCCAAACCGGGCTTGTAATACTGAAGAGCCTGCTTTTTAAGATGTTTGGGTATTTTATTGTATCTCAGGAATTTGCTCTGCGCAAGTGACGCTATTTCATCTTTACTCTGTATTTCACAAGTGACACTTGAATAATTATTTTTACAAATAATGATCAATTTATGTAAATAATTCATTTTTAAAAAATCTTAATATTTCATATACACAAAGTGTATCATATTTTAATATTGCACTGTTAATAGAGCCTGTCAGTTGTCAAATGCAGTGTACCTGCTTACCTGCACATGAGGAATAAGGTTTTCCATTGAGTCCTGATTAAGCCATTTTGACTAAGGTAGTTTCTTTTGTTCCATGACTGGTGGTGTTAATTTTAGAAACTTAATTTTCTGACATGGCTCCTACTTTTTGCCTTCTCTCCCAGTTGGATGAAACAATTTTGGAGAGGTTGTGGGGTCTCACAGAGATGTTTCCAGAATCACTGCGATCAGCAGCTGAAGTTTCTGCACAGTGTTCACTATCTGTAGCTAAAAAATTTTACAGGTGAGGTGCTGGTAGTTGTATTTTCCACTTAAAACTGTACTGCCACATTAACTCTGGAAATAATCTGGACATTTCAGTATAATTTTTTCATATTATGTGTTCTTGTAGTTTCTCCCGCTCAGCTCTATGGGTCGGTACTACTTCCTTTATGATTCTGGTTCTGCCGGTTGTTTTTGAGACTGAGAGGTTACAGCTGGAACAGCAACAACTACAACAGCAGAGACAGGTAAGTAGCACCAAAGTCCTGCGTAAGTTTGAACACCTTCCTTGCGATATCATAACCACCTAAATAGGGATGAGCTGTATGACCAAAATCTTCTATAACAGTTTGAGTCATTTTATATCAAAACATTATCAATACAAACTAAAGAGTCTAAAAGAATCACTGCAAAAACTGCATCTCACTATGTTACAAATGTGTTTGATACAATAAAACTCAAAACAGTACTAAATGATATAATGAAATAGATTGTTCTGACACTAAATTTTGATTTGATGTGCTTTATTCAAAGCTATAGGCTCTGATGGGTTCCAGAAGTAAAATAAGTTTGTTGAAGCCGTCAACCTGAATTATTTCAATGGAATTCGTAGTGGAAAACTACATTACCCATGATTCTGCATAGAAATCTCCACCAATTAGAGAATCATGAAAAGCAAATTGTGCCAAAAGAGCTGTACACTGATTAAAAAAAAAACCCCACTAAGAATGATGGATCAGGGTCAGTTTCCCTATGCAGCATCTTTGAATATTTTCAGTTTGATTAAAGTTTGTAATGTTGTGAATTACCATTTTTAAAAGCATGTGTTTTTGTGTATTTTTCATTGAAATGTGAATCCATTTTTCATTTCCTTTGTCATTTCTCTGCTTTTAATAGATTTTGTTGGGTCCAAATGCTGGCATGTCTGGAGGAATGCCTGGAATGATGCCTCCTGCTCCTGGGAAGCTGTGATGATATATGTAACATAACCTCCATGAGTTGTAGAAGAAGAAGGGGAAAGAGAGAGGGGGCAGGACTGGATAATGATGTGAGAAGATGCTGTGGTTGGTCAACATCAAGAAGTCATTACCCTGTGTAGTTTGTGTGTACAGTGGAGACCTTGATGACTTTTTATGAACGTCCCTCTCTCTCTGCCTTTCTCACAAAACATTCTGCATAGACTGTCGTCCAAGCTCTGATCTTTTACTTTTTTATTATAGCTATCTAATAACATTTCTTTCAGAAAGAGTCTATAGTAGCTTTTGGGAATGTTTCGACTGTGTTGTAGGTGCATTATATTTCTAAGAGATGCAATGTTGGCCATTGTAATGCCGGACGAACACTGACGTGCAGAGAATCTACAGCAGCATTCTGTATCTACAGCAAAAAATCTGTAATATTTATGAGGGCACGCAAGGCCAATATTGATTGTGAAATTTTCTCTGTCTACAAATTATGGTTGTTTCTTGTTTTTGATTCAGAAATGTTAAAACCTTTAGAAGTGGTTCTCTACCAACGGTGTCTTTTACAGGTTGAACTAATATCATGCAAAGCTTCTGCAATGTTATTCCTCAGACAAAAGCCATACAGTGTTCAGAACCACTGTGAAATATTTAAGAAAAATGTTTAAAAAAATTGTACATTCAATAGTGATGATAATGATTGTTCGCTCCACATGACAGGAATAAAAACAAGGCCTCCTCTGTCCTTGTCTTTTGTATCTTTATATTACATAATGACTAAACTAAGTTTTTTCTCATGTTTAAGTGACAGAAGAGAAGAGCCAGATTGGTGAAGTGCATCTCACAAATTCATGCAAAACAAAAGTCAGATTTCAGTTGGACACTCCAGTGATGATTTGATCAAAATAGTTATTTTATGTTTACATAATCCTAATTCTAACATTAATAGCCAGTTAACAATTAATAAAATTGTTAACAAACTATTTCCTCTTAAAAATAATGATTTGCCTTTTTCCAGTTTTCAGGTGGAAGTGACGTCACAAAAAGAAATAACGTCAGTTTAAAAGTCCTAAATTAATAATTTCCACGCAAGAAAATCGGAAATGATTATCTGTGTGTTTATTTAGAATATATTATAGTTTACTTAAAAAAAAAAAAAAAGAAATAAAAAAAAAAACTTTACAAATTTTTATAAGATTTTCATGTTTTCAGACCTGGGGGTTTGGGAGAATAAAATTAATAGACAGTATTAAAGGTATTTAAACGCTTTAGACATAAATGAAGGCAGGGTAAAACTTTTCATATCAGTTTGAAAAGATATCTAAAAGTAAATCGCTTTAATAAAACTCTGGAACGTGTCCGTAGTCTGTCAGCTGGGAAAAACAGATTTTTTTTTTTTTTTTACATTTACAGGTTGGTTTTAGGTAAAACAGAGAAAAAAAACACCCAGATGTGTTTATTGTAGTTTAAAAATCTCAGTTATTGAAAAAGCTGGAAGCGTTCATGGCTATCAGAGCGCGGGACAGATGCGCGCGCTTAAGTGTCAATCAGCGCGAGATCAGCGATTTCTGTCAGGTTTTTCTGAGGGATAAACGTGAGGTAAAATTTCGTTTATATTCTTTTTTTTTTTGAAAAAACCCCCCCCTTTTATTTTACACCTTTATGAGGAACATGACACTAACTGTTAATGTGTAGCATAGTTAACAGGCAGCGGATAAAATGTAAGCTAAGTGTAAAGATTCATCTAACTTTAGATACTTACAGACTGTATTTAACAGTTATCTGACCCCCGAAATGTATCTTACTGTAAACTCAATTTTTTTTAAAAAACACATCCATAGTATGAAAGCTTTAGAGGACCAGGCTTTGGAGGATGAGTCGGGATACCAAGAAGATGAGGTGATTCACATTCATTTCTATGAGCCAGCCAATACAATTTCAAACGAGTGAGGTCTTGTGTTTATGAATATTACTTGTTTCAAAAGGTATTTAAGGAAAATATGAAACTTTTAAATTAGAATTTATTTCTTTTTTTTTAAAACTCTACTTACAGAGTTTAAAGATACTCATTATACTCATTATACATTGTTATACTCATTGTGTAAAACAATGATTGATGTATATAACATGATGATAAAAATGTCCTATAAATTCCCCCCATAGGAATTCTTTTTTCAAGACATTGAACTCTTACAGAAGCATGGAATTGTAAGTGATAATGTTATTATTAAGTTATCAACACTGTGAAAGTTTCATTGTCAGTGGGTCTGATTCATATCCCTCTCTTTTAAGAACATGGCTGACATTAAGAAACTGAAGTCTGTAGGCATTTGTACCGTGAAAGGGATTCAGATGACCACACGCCGTGTTCTCTGTAATGTAAAGGGACTGTCTGAGGCTAAAGTCGACAAAATAAAGGAAGCCGCAGGAAAATTGCTGGTAATTTAATAGGGCGACGATAACGATTATTTGATGATAAAGATTTAAGTTAGGTATTGTACATTCATTATATTTTGTCTTCTTGCACGCAGACATGTGGATTTCAGACAGCATCTGAATACAGTATAAAAAGGAAGCAAGTGTTCCACATCACAACTGGCAGCTTGGAGTTTGAGTAAGAAATAATAACCTGTTTATAGCCCTAAAATACAAAGCCCCACAGATGATATGGAGGAAACAAAATTAGATATTGTGGCCACGAATTAACCAAAATGAAGGAAGGAATTAATAAAACATGGCCACAAATTAAGCTGTGGGAACAAATTCTTAATTCGTGGCCACAAAATCCATATTTCCTACCTTATGTATGGGGCTGCGCACTAAAGATGGGTTTAACATTTTGTCTGATAAATGTCGCATGAAAGCAGAAATGAAAGCTTCATTCATATTTTGTTTAGCAAACTCCTTGGAGGAGGTGTGGAGAGTATGGCCATTACCGAGGCTTTTGGCGGTAGGGTGCTGTTATGATTACGAACCAAAATTATATGTTATGCATTTTCTTTCCAAAATGACATGTTTTAGTATATCGTTTCCCATGCTTCATTCAGAATTCAGAACTGGAAAGACTCAACTCTCTCATACACTATGTGGTAAGAGCAAAAATGGATCTTGTGGAAATGTTAAATGTGGAATTTAAGTTTCATCTTTAGATCATTAACGTCACTCCATTTCTCTTTTTCTTAAGTAACCGCTCAGCTTCCTGGTGAATATGGGTACACAGGAGGAAAGGTCATCTTCATCGATTCTGAAAACACCTTGTATCATTTCTGCATTTGCTTGCTTTGTGTCACATTCATTTTACTAAACCTTTTCAATATGGAGAAGCCATATTGAACTTTTTCTCCTTAATAATTGTGAACACCAGTCGGCCTGAGAGGCTGAAGGACATAGCTGACAGATTCAGTGTGGATCACGAAGCTGTACTGGATAATGTGCTATATGCCCGTGCATATACGAGTAAGACCGTCCCTCTCAGAACTTTTTTACTTAAAGTTTTGAAATGTTGTTTTACTTTGGAGCTCAACAGGCCAGTCAGTTTTTTTTTAATCTGTCTGTCATTTATAGGTGAGCATCAGATGGAACTGTTAGACTTTGTTGCAGCCAAGTTCCATGAGGAAGGAGGTGTCTTCAAGCTTCTGGTAAGATAGAAGAAAGATTTAGATTTTTAGGACATGATTTTACTTAATCTTGTGGCCATCAACAATTAATCTTCCACAGATAATAGACTCAATCATGGCTCTGTTCCGGGTGGACTTCTCTGGAAGAGGCGAGCTGGCTGAGAGACAGCAGAAGCTTGCACAGATGCTGTCTAGACTGCAGAAGATCTCTGAAGGTCTGTAAAATCATCTTCTATTGTATGTATATATATATATATATATATATATATATTAATGACAATAAAGACTGCTCGTATAATGGACCTGTCAATATAAATGATGGCTGTCAGTCTTATCTTTAGTTAAGTAAGCTCATGATTTTGACATGCAAACTTTATTTTCTGACCTTCACTTAATTAGTAATATCTGTAATTTGTTGGCTATAGAGTACAACGTTGCAGTGTTTGTTACCAACCAGATGACTGCAGATCCAGGAGCTGGAATGACGTAAGTAGGAACACAAAACAAAACAGAAAGAGAATGTTGGGGAATTTTGAACTGATTATTATGATCTTAGATTTCAAGCAGATCCCAAAAAGCCCATTGGAGGACACATACTGGCACATGCCTCCACCACACGCATCAGCCTGAGGAAAGGACGTGCTGAATTAAGAATTGCCAAGATATTTGATAGGTAATTTCAAGATTTTCTCAGTAACACTTTAAAATAAGGTCCCATTACTTAACTTTAAGTAATGCATTAACTAACAATGAGTTACAGTATTTATTCATCTGTTAATGTTAATAAAAATACAACTCTTCATTGTTAGTTCATGGTCCATTAAATAATATTATCAAATACAAGGACTGATTTTATTTTTCAGTTAGTAAATGTTGAACTTGAATTAAGATAAATGAATGCTTTAAAATTATTTTTGTTATTACATTGTTAGTTCATGTTAACTAATGTAGTTAACTAATGCTAACAAATGGAACCTTATTGTAAAATGTTATCATTTTCACTTATTTTCTCTCAACTAAGATAAAGAGAACACATACAATGCACAATTTATGCATACATTAAGATTGTTGGGTAAATATATTTGTATATTTAGACAGTTATAGTATATGATTATCTTGTGATTGAAATGCTTGGATTAACAAAACTTCTGCTTTTCTACAGCCCAGACATGCCGGAAAATGAGGCTACTTTTGCCATCACAACTGGAGGAATAACAGATGCCAAAGACTAAGAAAACATGTTACATAGCATGTTAAGAGTTTCCCAATCCCTCAGTGTCTCCAGTTTGTTAATGTTGGAATCTGTTCAAATTGAACCATTTGTACCTATTTATTTACATGTTTATCTGTTATCTATCTGTTTATGCATTGTATTTATTCTTTGTTTATACACTACACGTTTTTATATTGTGTAATTTGAATGGTACAGTATTATTTATTTATACAAAGCTATTTTAATCCAGTTAAACTGACAGAAAAACGGTTGAATAAAAACTATTGCAAACTATTCTTAATATTTCCATTTTTGAACGTTGTACTTGTAGCTTTACCATAATCGCCTTAATTTGAAAAGCTGTTGATGTGGCTATTATCACACATGGTCGCTGCTTTCACAGTCCACGTTTCTGCACTGCGCTCATGCAAGATCCGGGATCGGCTAACTAGCTACACGTCCATGGTGTCGCATGAAGACTAGGCGCCCCATGCACCATTTCAGCGCATTTACGAGTTCCCCAATCCCTTAATTTACCTGGAATAGGTACTGAAAAAACAGCAGATTTGGTTTTGGTCAAACCCGCCTCGTGGGTTATAGCTCAACCCGCTAGAAACGTCAGCTATTCGAGTTAAAGCCACTATGGACTCGAGAGACACAGCCCCTGATTCGTGGGAACAGGAGGACGATGTTGAGGCCACGGCTGATACCGAACTTCAGTCCGCCTTCACCGGGCTCAACGTGAACGCTCCGGAATTCGTACCATCCTTTCTTTCCCGAGGTCCAGCGGAAAACGCCACGTCTGATGGTAAACTGACAGCGTTAATAAACCGACTGACAGCATTGATAAGGTCTGCCCATAAAAGCGCTTTTAGCTGGAAATGTTTATGGCAGGCTAGTCGGAGAGATGGAAGTGGTTAGTTGAGCGCAATGTTTACCATAGTCGAGTGAAGATATTTTATTGTACCTAGCTTGTTGTACGTTACTACTTAATAAAATGCTGATTTAGTGCACTTCAATACACATTGCTGATCTGTCATGAACTAACACCCGGCTAGCCTTGCGTGGCCGGTTTAGCCGCCGACTTCACACCAGGATATTTCCTGTTTCTTCCCTTTATTGATTATACTAGTTAGTATGTGATGCTAATTGTTTCCTTATTAAAAGGTTTTACACGTAAATAAATTAGCAAGCTAAAATTAAGTATATTCACATGAAACGAAGACCATAGTTAGCTGTTTTATTCTACACAGGAGCGGGTCGCCCCCTCATGGGTGCTGCATTGTTGATGTCACATGACCAACTGTCGTACAATTGTTAATACTACTAATAACAGACAGATGACTTGCTGATAATATTTGACACCTGTCTGTTTCAGGTTATGTAGTTTATTCTGTAAATCACAGGTGGTAAAGTTCACACCAACTTTGAGAAAATCAGAAATATTACAGTCAAGAATTCCTGTTTGTTTTCACCTGTACATTGAAATTGTATCTATTCCACTTCTGTCACAATAAAGATTTAAACAACCTAATTAATTTGTCTATGGATAACATGCACTATTCTTAAAAGCAGATTTATTACATTATAATTTAATGTTATTCAGTCATCGCCCCCCTCTGTCTCTGTCCACAGGCACCGATGCAGTGGCCAGCATGGAGATCTCAGAACCAGTGGGTATGTTCATGTTTTTGAATAGCTGTATGTCAAGCTAGACTGTGCTTTTCTGCTTGGGTTTTGTGTTCTGATATTGTGTTGCACTGCCGCTAATGCTGCTTCATCAGCCATACAGAGGGCAACTTGGACTTGTTACACCAGCACGCATGTGCTTATATTACACTCCGTATTTATCTCTGTACTTACACCTCCAGCCGCAGCTACTAACCCAGAGAAGCAGATGACAATGTTTCCATGAATGGAGTAGTGCTTACTCATTTAACCCTGATTCCAGCTGTACACTCTATGTAAAGCATAGATTTTCATACAGCTGCACAGTTTCATGAATCAGTTGTTACCTTGCTTGTTCACTGAAGCTGTTAAAAGTAGACAGGACTGCATTATATGTGTTCAATGACCTGTTTAATAGAACTGTCAAAACAATGAATGCATTTCTTAATTGTCTGCCGTTGTAGCTTAGTGAGCAGAAGGGTCTATTGTGCTTTTGTAAATTGTTATGCAGTACAATATTTGTAATGGCATGTAAGTCAGTTAATTGAAATTCCATACCTGTCCTCTCGCTTAAGTCTTAAAATCTCTTTGGTTTGCAGTGTTTCTTAACCTTTTTGACACCAAGGCCCCCCTTTGTCCAAGATAATTACCTCTTATCTAATCTGATTTGTATTTCTGGTACTTTAGTTGTAATGAAAATAAATAAAAATGATTTCATTTTAAAGCTGTACATCTTTATTTTAGTTTTTTTTTTACATTTTATTTTATAAGTACATTTTTATTGAAGTTTCTCGAGGGCCCCTAGTGGACCCCAGCCCACTGGTTGAGAACCACTGGCATATAGTTCACCCACAAATGACAATTCTGCCATCTTTTACTCACCTTCATGCTGTTTCACACCCATATGACTCACTTTCTTCTTCGGAGCCCAAAAGGAGACACCCTGTGCTGGTCGCTCTTTTACATGCAGCTGCATTGAAAGGAGACTGAAGCTTCTCCTACAATAAGTAGTCCATACAACTTAATCAGTTTATTATTTGTTGCATTTAAAAGTGGTTTTAAATGTTAATACATTGATAATTGATGTCTTCCTTTTTTTGACACCACCCAAAAATTGTGTCACCATTCACTCACCCTGATTCCAAACCTGTATGTATAGTTTCTTCTTCATAACACAAAGGAAAACATTTTGAAGAACTTAACAAAAACAAAATTGGAATACGTTGACTTCCATTGTGTGGAAAAAACTCATTTTTCAAAATCTTCCTTAATGTTTCACAGAAGAAAGAATGTCTTAAAGTTTTGGAAGGACATGAGGGTGAGTAAATGATGACATTTTTAAAATTTTAGCGATTTGTATCGTGAAAAGCGCTATACAAATAAACTTGAATTGAATTATTTTTGTCCTGGATATAAACACTTTTCAAAAATTTCTCCTTTGTGTTCTGTAAAAGTCATATGGGCTTTAAGTCATCATGAATGAGTAGTAAATGATAACACATTTTTCATTTTATAGTGAATAATACCTTATTAACCCCTACAGTCTCTTTTGTTTGCTTGTCTTCAGGAGGTCCTTTGTTGTTTTTAGAATGAACAGCATTTACATTTTTTAAAACATTTTCAGAGATGTAGCTAAATGACATTGTTTTACTGTTGTTAACAGCTGAGCTGACACAACTGAAATGACACTGGTTATGATTAAAGGGCCATGTTAGATACTGAATCATTTCAAAAACATTTTTGTTGGCTGTTTTCTGTATTTTTTTTGTGTGCGTTTTAGTAAGACTTAACCTTGAATCCTGTGTCCACTTAACACAAACATATTCATGTAACTGTCCCCACAGCTGCAGTGGAGAATGGAGAGACAGATGCCAGCGCAGTGGAGACGTGGGAGCAGAAAGGTGAGCCGGATGAGGAGGAACCAGGAGGTGGATCCCCGGCAGACACAGGATTTTGTGGGGATGAGGCACAGGATGAAATGATGGAGGAGGATGAGGAGATGCCGACTCCCAAGCTGCCTCCTCCTCCACCGGATGCCCCAAAGAAAGAACATGTGAATGTTGTGTTCATTGGACATGTGGGTATGTTACCATGTTTATAGTGTCATTTAGGATAATTTAGTGTAACAAATATCTATATATATCTATATCTATCTATCTATCTATCTATATCTATCTATATATATATATATATATATATATATATATATGTGTGTGTGTGTGTGTGTGTTTGTGTGTCCAGAATGATTTATTTATTTATTAATTTATTGCCTGATTTATTTTTCTTTTGTACAGATGCAGGCAAGTCTACAATTGGTGGACAGATTATGTAAGTGAATGATGATTCTTTATAACAAAGTCTTGACTGACATAACTTTCTGTTCTACATTATGATATATGATATTACAAAATGTATATTAAATTGTTTTCCATTAAGGTATCTAACTGGTATGGTGGACAAACGAACGCTGGAGAAATATGAACGGGAGGCGAAAGAAAAGAACAGAGAGACTTGGTAAACAGACCAAGTTCATATCTTTTTATAATATACTGACTATGATCAAAAATAACAGTAATATTGAGAAATATTATTCAATTTTAAATCATTTTCTGTTTTAATACAGTTTGAAATGTAATTTATTCCTGTGATGGCAGGGCTGAATTTTCTGCAGCCATTACTCCAGTCTTCAATGTCACATGATCCTTTAGAAATCATTCTAATATGCTGATTTGGTGCTCAAGAACCATTTCTTGTTATTGTTGACATCGAAACAAGTTTTCTGTCAAAGACAAAGTTCAAAAGGACATCATTTATTTGAAATCTTTTGTAACATTATAAATGTCTTTACTGTCACTTTAAATCAATTTAATGCATCCTTGCTAATTAAAACTGACCCCAGTTTTTTTGAACAGTAGTGTACATCATGTAACAAACATGAAGTCTTAAGCTTTGCCTAACATAAGAAAAACTTAGTAGGCAGTCTTAGATGTGAGCACATCAAATATTCATGTCTTTTGAGTGAAATGTTTGCTCTCATGACGCAGTCTGGGTGAAAATGACATCTCATACATCTGTTTGTCCCTGCAGGTATCTTTCCTGGGCTCTAGACACAAACCAAGAGGAAAGAGACAAGGGGAAAACAGTAGAAGTTGGAAGAGCCTACTTTGAAACTGAGAAAAAGCACTTTACTATTCTTGACGCCCCAGGCCATAAAAGCTTTGTACCCAACATGATTGGAGGGGCATCCCAAGCTGACTTGGCAGTGCTGGTGAGTTCCTCTTGAAACGCATCTTTTATTTGCCTCACAGCAGGACAGATTGTTGCTTAGAGCTCTGTAGCTAAGCTATGAAAGTCTTTGCCAAAGTAAATGCTGTTCTTTTGAACTTCCTATTTATTAAAAGAATCCTTAATAAAAATGCATCACAAAATGTTTCTACAAAAATATTAAGCACTGGAGTAATGGCTTCTGAAAATTCAGCTTTGCCATCACAAGAATAAATTACATTTTGAAATGTTTTACTAATATTTCACAATATTGCTGTATTTTTATAAAATAATGCAGCCTTGGTGAGTGTAAGAGGTTATTTTCAAAAACATTAAAACATTGTTTTCCTTTTCTTCAGGTCATCTCTGGCAGAAAGGGTGAGTTTGAGACCGGTTTTGAAAAGGGAGGTCAGACAAGGGAGCATGCCATGCTGGCCAAAACAGCTGGAGTCAAACATCTGATAGTCCTCATCAACAAAATGGACGATCCCACTGTGAACTGGAGTTTGGATAGGTGAATAAAATAGAGTTTGACTTCTTAACATCTTTGTTCTTGTATCTTGTCCATCTTTTAAAAATTACTTTACATTTTCCCACAGATACGAGGAATGTAAAGAGAAGTTAGTGCCATTTCTGAAGAAGGTGGGCTTTAATCCAAAGAAAGACATTCACTTTATGCCCTGCTCTGGACTGACGGGAGCCAACCTGAAAGAATCTTCTGAGCTTTGTCCTTGGTACACGTAAGTATAGCATGTCATTTTTCAGGCTATGGTGAATATAAGAAGGTGAAATCAGAGTGACAATTAGCAATTTACTTCAACTCTGAACTTTTAAAGGGGATTACCGTTCATTCCGCATCTGGACAGCCTGCCAAACTTCAACAGATCAAGTGATGGTCCCATCCGATTGCCTATTGTGGATAAATACAAGGTAAATGAAAAATAGTATTGATATCTTGACATTTGATGTCAGGTTTAATGACTTTGCAATGCTGACAGATGCTAGAACAGTTAAATGCAATCTCACTAAGTACATTTGCATAAGCAACGTGCTCCTCAAAACTGCATTTGTTGCTCTGAAATATTATGCTGAGTGCCTATCAAGAGTGTCTTACTGCTCCAAATACTGCTATTGTCTCATTTTCTGCTGATGATTTCCAATTATTTTAATACCACAGCATGAGGGAGTGTTTTGCCAGGAAACTTTCTAGTATAATGGAAGAAGGAAATTATTTTCTCAGCAGTTCTCTTCCCATTGAGACTAAATGTGTGAGGTATTATGAAACCAATAAGCTAAACAAGGTCCTGTGTTCAGCACATGTAATGAGATTAAGTTCATTAAGTTAATTAAAGCCTTGGTTAGTTGCCTTGCTAGAGCTGAGGGTTACCATCAGTAATTGGGTAGAAAGATCTTCAAATACGCTTTTGAAACCCAAAAAGATTTAGTTTTTTAAGTATCTTTGATAACTTGAAAAGGTAGCACCAATGTTAAAATTCATATGCACCAATATTAAAATTCTGACTGATAAACCAACATACTCTTACGGTAGTTTGTAACTGTTTTACATTTCAAAGTTGTCATGGTTGGGTAAATTTCTATAATGGTGAATGCAGACTACGACAAATATATTTTCAACAAATATAATTCCCATCGGCCCCAGTAGTAAAATAAGTTTCTGTGATTTAATGCCAAGGTAAGAAAACACAAAGTATAGTGTTATAAATGTACATTAAATTTTTATAAATGAAAAAAACACTCTGCTTTTTTTGTACAATCTGCTTATATTGCTTAGATTTAGGGACAAACCTTCATGCTTACTTATTTCTAAAAATTGTACGATTTTTTTACAAAGTAAAACGTACAAATTCAAAATGTAAAATTTACATTCCCTCATAAGATATTTGTTTCCATCTTTTGGCTGGTATTATAATTCTATACTATTTGTCTAAATGAAAAAATGTACAAAAGCTACAAGTGAATTCAGGCATCACAACAGTAAAATTTGTAGTAAAAAAAAAAAAGGATATTTACATTGAAATTTGCTAAAGATTATTGGTGTTTTTTATGATTAAATTTAAGTGAGTGTTAAATGATGGCAAAGATGCATCCTACTGAAAAATAAATATACTAAAATGTATTTGAAATACATTTATTTCATCCTAAGTATACTACAAATACATTTATATATTTTTGTACTATATAAAAATACCCTGTAATTGTACTTTTAGTATACTTAAAGTCTGCTAAATTGGAACAACTAATTTTGTACTTAATGCACTTTAATTGTGCGGAAGTAGTGAAGTAGATTTGATTGTGCAAAAGAAGAATTATTGCAAGTATACTTCAGGTACACTTTAAAAATCATTTAAAGACTGATATTATTCAAAGATCATACAATCCTCATCAATAGTGACATTAAAACACATTTTAGGCTTGATATTAAGAAATGTGTATTTTACACAAGTAGTACTCCAAATAAAGTTTTTTTTTATCAGTAAGTTATGAGTGATATGCCAGTAAATATGTTAATAGATTTGAACTATACTTTGAACTACAATATGAAATAAATATATTTTAAATATATTACTTTTTTACTAGGGCATGCACAAATAAATGTGTAATATTGTCTGATACTGATAAAAAAAACCCTCTGACATCAGCAGATATCCAGTCCATAATGCTCCTTTATAATCTTTTGTTTAGGACATGGGCACCGTGGTGCTTGGAAAACTGGAGTCTGGAAGTATCGCAAAAGCACAGCAACTTATTATGATGCCAAATAGGGTAAGACTGTACAGAACAATACAATTTGTTGTTCTAACAACCATTATGAATCTTAGCCATTATCTTGAATTTTCACATTCATTGTCTGAAATATTGTTTGTTCTGATTTCCCAGCACACGGTGGAAGTGTTGAGCCTTCTGTCTGATGACGTGGAGACGGATTATGCTGGACCTGGTGAAAACCTGAAGCTCCGGCTCAAAGGCATTGAGGAGGAAGAGATTCTCCCAGGCTTTATCCTATGCAACGCTGAGAACCTCTGCCACTCAGGACGCACTTTTGATGCCCAGGTAGGGATTTCGACACTGACTGGGAGAATATTTTGTTTACTTATTTAATTTTGTCATTTTTTAAGGAAGATCTAATGGCGTTTTTCTTTCTTCTTGTTCACAGATTGTCATTATTGAACACAAATCCATAATATGCCCAGGTTACAATGCAGTACTGCACATCCATACTTGCATAGAAGAAGTGCAGATAACAGTAAGTTATTTTAAGTGCACTCCAACAACATTCAGACGTAAAAGGTGGTTTGGTAGCCTAAAACGTTTAACTGTCATGTTCCTAAAAAACCTCCACAATTAGGCATTAATCTGTCTGGTGGACAAGAAGACAGGAGAAAAGAGCAAGACTCGTCCACGCTTCGTCAAACAAGACCAAGTATGCATCGCCCGTCTTAGGGCCGCAGGAACTATCTGCTTAGAGACTTTTAAAGACTTTCCTCAAATGGGACGTTTCACCTTGAGAGATGAGGGTGAGATATTAAGAAAATCTTACGTGACAGTTCAAACATCACATTTTCACACCAATGACAGATATAATGTTCTAAATACTAAAATTGAAGATGTTTCATGTTATCTTTTAGGTAAGACAATCGCAATTGGCAAGGTGCTGAAGTTGGTACCTGAGAAGGACTAAATGCCGATATAAGGACTTCCCTGGTGCACTCTGGGATTGAGGAGGATGCAGTGATGTGTGCCTGCCAGATGTCCTCCAAACTGCTCCATCTTTCCACTGTGGATCAGTCTAAGAATATTACTTTGGAAAAAGGACATTATCAAAGTGACAGTATCAATTTTAGGAAGAACATTAATATAGAAAGACAAGCTCAGTGTGACAGCTTTCTCATATTGAGAGCTCAGCTATGCCACTCATGTAGCCCAATTTTTAAAGCCAGTTTCTCTCCACTGGTTCATATTCAATCTTAAAATGGATGCAATTTTCTTTTAAGGTATTGGCTTTTTAAGTTTATGTTAAAATATGAGAGAGGGAGTCTTGGTGTCATCTATTTGAAAGGTTAACGCCATTACTGTCTACCCCATTTAAACACAACACTCGGATCATTTCCCCCATAAGAATGCAGGGTCTCTGATTGCATATCACTTTATAACAGCATAATCTAGGCAGTTAGAGACTGCTGACTGTTTCATTATGGCATGAAGGGGGACCATACAGGGTCTAAGCTTGCCAGTACCCTTGCTCTTTACCTGGCAAGTCCTGCGAGAGTCATAATTGTCAAGATCAGGTCGTACAAGAGGCCTTGGTCCTTCAAATAAAATGACACTTATGTAGAGATGTAATCATGCACAAGATGAACAGATGAATTTGTTTACTGTGATGTCATTACATAACAAATGACAAATGCACCCATGTGGTTAAAGAAAAAATAACTTATCACATCAGCTGGTGTAAATTCTGTACACTCCTGTTGGGGATGTAAACATCAAACTTCCAAAAAATAAAACGCTAAAATGACTTCAAATGAAAATGGATTTTTGCTCTTAGCTGTTTTTGTGTTCAGTGTCCTGGAACTTTCATTGCGGTTTAGTAATTCTAGCTGGAAGGCCAAATGGGCATGATTAAAGCAGAGAATTATTAATTATGGTACTTTATTTCATTTATTAAGTTGCCTACACTTCGTTTTAGACCATTTTACATTTGATATATTTGTATATTTATAAACGTGCGCAAGAAATGAAAACGTTTGTCTCTAATCACTTGAATAAATAATATATGATCACTTTATATTTATATTATTATAATAAATGTTATGAATATTACAAAATAAGTATAATGAATATTTTTTATAAATATATTTTAAGTAGGTCTGTATTCAAAAACAGAAGCACGTTACACATTAAACGCCATGTTGTGCTGCAGGAAAATGAAATAATGTGTATTTTTTTAAAAATGAAATAATGTTACCTAACTCATGAATCATTCCGTTCCCTAATACATTTTTCAAAATAAAAGTCCTTGTGACGTTTGCTTCGGAAATACGCATGCGCCTTTACGCTTTCTCTACACACGTGCAGCATGGAGTCTCCACGAGATGAATTGGATCTCGATCGGTCTCTGGTAAACCAGAAATATTTGATAGTTTTTCCCCTACATATTTATTAAATTGTAATGATTTAGTTTTATGTTTGTATATTTACGTTTTGGTGGGATCTTTGTAAAAATCTAGTAACAAACTAGGCTCAAGTTGGCTAACGGCTGTAGCCAAGCACCCAAGTCTTGAAGTAGTTTAGATATAAAACATACGTTATCTTTGCTTTTATTATTTATTTAATGTATGTGCTTGATGCAGTTGCATTAGTTAGGATTTTGGTTACTGTCTTTGTTAAATGTTCTATAGGTTGTTACTGACTTAGAGCTACTACAGTTTGAAAGACACTAATTTATTTAATAACATGTGCTACAGGTAAAGAAAGCTGTACAGGCATTACGGGCATATCTAAAGAGCAGCTCCTTGTCCCAAAAACTCTTTGAGAATGATGGTCAGGCCATCTCTCTACTGTTAACTCTATGGAAAATCCATAGAAAAGAGCAGACCATTCGCATGTAAGTGTTTCAATGGGAAATAAATCTAGAATCATTGATTTAGAGAAACTTTGAGATAATTCAGTATGTTATTGTTCTTACCAAGTGTGTTTTGCCCTATAGTCCTTTACCCCATGGGCTGAGGACCGAATCAGGAGATGTGTGTCTCTTCACCAGAGATGAACCCAGAATGACTTCAGAACAGACAGTGAGATTCTACAAGAAGTTACTCAAAGAGAGAGGGGTCAAAAATGCCATTGAGGTATTTCATCTGTCTAATTGTTATCTAGATTTATATGCGCTTCAGCAAACCCTTTCCTTCTTTCTCAGTGCTGGTCATGGGTTAAAAAGTGCTAGAATAATTCAGAGTGTATCCAGACGAGTCTCCTTCTCTATTGGAGCTTGTCTCTACAAACTTTGAAACAATCATGACTTCCCAAGCAGTTCCATTTTATGTGACAGTATGTATTGTGAAATATGGCATCATCTTAAATGTTTACAACAACTTTTGTGTTGTTAGGTGATTCCTTTCAACATGTTGAAAACTGAGTATAAGCCCTTTGAAGCCAAAAGGAGATTACTGGGCAACTTTGATTTGTTTCTGTCAGACGCACGCATCCAACGCAGGTTACCCTCCCACATTGGAAAGCATTTCTATGAAAGGAAAAAGTAAGTTTGCTTCTAACTCTAAATACACACACACAAAAAAAACTAATGTTGTAGTACATTGCTATACTATTGACAGTAGACAATGGTCTTTTTTATGCCTGTGAAATGTTGATAATGTGACCATCTTTAGCCTTGTAGAAAATGCGCTCTGAGACTAATCACTGAAAGCATTTTGTAGATTATTTGTGCAGATTTTCAGTATCTTATCAGGGTTGTCAGTCATTGTGAATGACATTGATTAAAGTTCTTTCTCTCTCTCAGGGCCCCTCTGTCAGTGGATCTAGAGAGTAAACATCTAGCCAGAGACATGGAGCGCCTCATTCAGGGCACCAGCCTTACTGTTTCAAATAAAGGCTCTTGTTGGTATGAACATTGTTTTTTTTGGTGGTACGCTACAGTAGGTAAAAGCACTACAGCAAACCATTTCCTGCTCCATCATAGCTGGAAGTGGGTTAAAACAGTGCAATAGTAACTCATAGTGTATCCAGACGGGTCTCCTCATCTGTTGAAACTTGTCCCTACAAACTATGATACATGATTGATTGATTGATTGATTGATTGATTGATTTTTATTTATTTATTTTTAAATATTTTGACCTGATTGTAGTTTATCACTACAGCATGGTACGTGTAGCCTATTCAGGCATGACAGCAGATGAGATGGTTGAGAATGTGATGGCAGCGGTTTCCATCATCTCAGCAAAGTTAGCAACGGTGAGCAAGAGCTTTGTGTATGTAACAGCCCTCTTTCTTTTTGCATTATCATTTGCAATTCGTTATTTCCTTTGCCTATTCTTGTGTTTTTAAAAGGATGATGTTTGTAAGGCCTGCATCCTTTAATCTATGTTTCCCTCTCAGACAGGAAAAAACATAAAAATCATCCATTTGAAGAGTCAGACCTCAGTTGCGCTGCCCATCTACACCTCTGACCTGAGTCATCTCACAGTGGTGGAGGAAGCCCGAAAGAAAGTCCGTTTAACAAAGGTGAAGTTGCATAACAAATGCAAAACAGATATGTGGCCAAAAATATTTTTTTGTAAAATGAGAAGTCATTAGTTTTACCTTTTAATTTTTAGGGAGTACAAAAGAGGAAGAGAGAAAATGAGAAAACAGAAGTGTCAGAGCTGAAAACTAAAGAAACCGAGGAAGAGAAAGACAGTGAAGAAGAGGAAATGCCACAGCTGGTGCCAATCGAGACACCAACCAAAAAGCCAAAACAGAAGGTCAGTGTCTGTTTATCACAAGGGACAGTTAATAAAACCAATATTTACACTGCATCGATGTGTTCATGTCATAATCATGTTGTGTGATGTTTTTTTTTTTTGAATGAAATCTTTTTGTTTTTGCAGATCATATCTAAAAAAGGACTGATAAAAGTACAGAAGCCTGCTGCTGGCAAAGGAATAAAGAAAACCGTAAAAGACACAAAACTGACCAAGAAAACACCAAAGTTCACAGCAGGTGATCTGAAGAGAAAAGCTAAAAACAAATAAAATTAAAATTGTAAATGCAATTAATGTGCAGCTTTCTCATCCTGTAAACAGTTTATATGGATATATATGGAGCAGAAATTTGTATTACATGTTGATTATGAGGTTCATGTGAACATTTGTTCTGATCTGTGTGAAGTCAATTAAAAGAATTCTAAATCCGACCAGTCTAAGACATTTATGCAACCAACCACTTTTTTTTTTTTTTTTTTTTTTTGGTGAAATTATTTAAATGAAGCCAGACAGTCTGTGTATTAGAAGTGTTTAGGGGCCAACCATTGAAGGTCCTGTAACCCCTATTGTTGTTTTCTTACCCCAGTGGGAGTCTATGGCGGCCCTATGAACTCTTTGTAGGAAAATAATGAAAATTGGCACACTTAAAGTGGTGGTCATGAATAGTAATCTGACCAACTTTGGGGTCTGTAGAATCAACCCTATAGCACCATAACCAGTTCCAAAAAAAAAAAAAAATGTGTATATATATACATATACTACTCTCCTTGTGGTGATCACATTCCATAGCTTGCATGAAGAGTCTGCCGATTAGAGTATTTTTTTTTTTTTTTCTTTTTTTTTTTTCTCTCTCTCTCTCTTTGCTGGTCTGCAAATTTTATGCAATTCATACCAGGTTGGATTAGATGATCACTGGACTGAGCCACACAGAAATACTGAATAGAATTTTAACGTTCTTTGTTTTAAAAAAAAAAAGCTAAGATGATGCAAACTTGATGCCGACCAAAATTTGGATCAGAGGCTGTGTATTGGAAATACTTTGATGCATTGAAATGAAACTTGGTATTCTTTGTCAGCAGCATGATCTAAGGGTTCATATTGAATTTGGGAAGCACATGACCTATAGGTCATGAGATCTGACTAATGGTTTTTTTCGTGTGTAACTTTTGAACAGTTTTGTTAGAAAATCATGATCTCTAGGTGTATTTGGATTCCTTATTTCATGCTGAATCTGTAGATATCTTTTTTTTTTAATGTCTGAAGAACTGTATCTATCATTCATGTACATTGTGTTTCTCCTCTTTGTCTTCTTCCGGCTCTGCATTGCGCTTACTGTACCTTTGGTGCTTGCAGCTATATTATATTACATGTATTTGATGAGCTGGACGATGTGTTGGACCAGCTGCTCTTCTGTTTGTGCTGTTGTTCCTGCTTATGTTGGTATATGTTACATGGGTTGGTTTGAGTTCTTCCATTTGGATTGATAATGGTCATCTTGTTTAGTTGTTTTAAAGATCTTTTGAAGGACCTCCTAATTTGGTCTCCTATTTAGACTTTTTTTTTGAGACAAGCTTGATCCTTCGCTCTTTCTGACAGTTTTAAGTTTCCTGGATGTACATCCTAGGCTGATCCCAACAAAATCAACAGAGTGTTCTCAGAGACCAAACAGAAGGCAAGTAAAAAACTAATTTCTGATGGTACCAATTAGTCTCAAGAACAATGCTTAGATAATGATATTGTTAAAGGCATAGTTTAACCAAAAAATGAAAATCACAGTTTTGGAACAACATGAGGCTGATTACGTGATTTGTTTTGTTTTGTTTTGTTTTTTTGGATGAACTATCCCATTCCGAAAGCTATTTAGATTATTTAGAATTTAACTCTGCAGACCAGATCAAAGTGAGTTGACATTCACTTATCTGTATATTTGTTTCATTTTTTTGTGCAAGTTTAGATTTGTCAGAATGCAGTCTGTGGATCAGTGTGATCTGAGTGAAGATGTGACCATTTCAACTCCAGTTCGGTACCCTGTACCCAGAAACCCCAATTGCTGGACTTATTACCACAAACCCATCTTCATCTTGATCGCCGGTGGGCTAGCATTTGCTGCTGGTTTTGTGATAATCCTCAATTCTAGTGGATTATTTACTAGTAATTCTACAGACACAATGTCTGTGGATGATGAAATGGGCCCATTGTGTCTTTCAGTCGGGCTGATGTTTGCTGTGCTCGGTGTGGTCTGGACATTGATCATAAAAGAAAATGTGAAACACAAAAGGCGGATGATCTAGAATTAGATAAAACAGTAGCCAACAATGTCACATGGAAAACCTTTATGTAGGGGAAACCGGGGATAAAAGTAACACAGGGTTAGTTGTAACACCGTCAGTCTGACAAGTCAGAAAAGAGCTGTGGTGATGTCATCAATATCATACACTCCATTTACATTTTTAATGTTACAGGAGAAGTGGCATATGAATGTGAGCAACATTGTAGATTTTATGACCAAAAAACTGATTTTCAGGAAAGAAAGTAATATTTTCATTAAGATTATTTTTTGCCTAGCGATCATTGTTGTAGATTCAATCTTTTGACTTACATGACCTAAAGTAGCTGTTACTCTAGTCTAATTTGATACTTTGTGTTCATGCTAACTTAAAACCCACATGCTAAAACAGTTAGCTATGCTATGGTTGCTTGGGTTGGGGATAGCTGTAACAGTTCATTAAAAATGTTACAACCAACACCTTATGATGATTCCAATGAGTCCAGTTATCCAGTCACACTGTTACATCTATCCCCAGCCTGTGTTACAACTCACCCCAGTAGTGGGGTAGGTTGTAACAACAGAACTCTTTGTATTTGACAATAACTCACATAATCTGATTATGCTACACGTCCAAGTGAGTTTTATTTGTAGTAGACAAATGTGGCTACAGTAGATCAAAGTTTGAGTGATCTAGCACAAACAACCACTTCAGAGTTACTGAAGCTCAAACAAAAAGTGTTACTTTCATCCCTGGTCTCCCCTACATTTTGTAAATATTACTAGTGTTCAGTTTTTCATTTTGACTTGATGTATGATTGTTGTTATTTTGACTGGTGTATTGTGTTTTGTTGGTCATTTATCTTCATGATTATGATCCTGATAAAGTACTCTGATAAAAGCATTACTTTACTGCTCAACATCAAGGTTTATTCACTTCAGTGTACTTTGAACATTATCTGTACAGGTGTACGTCATGTTTCTCGCAGTGTGTACTTTCAGCACTGTAGTCTTCTGGACAGACGAGCTGCAGTCTAGAGATACAATTCAATAAAAAAGGACACAAATATATGATTGTGGATATGGAGAAAAAGTATCCAGGAGTTGGGCGTTGTAAATGTGCGTTTTGGTTTGCTGTTTTTCACGACATTTTTGGACTTTTTGTCCTCTTGGTTGGTGTGTTTTGGGACATCTTTTTCCATGACTTTTTAATTTATGCTGGAGCTGTGATCATTTTCCTGAGTCTCATCTGGTGGGTGTTTTGGTACACTGGTAATATTGAAGTGCCTCCTGAAGAGCTTGAGGACGACATTACTCAATACAAACACACTAAAGGAATTTCAGGCGTTATGCGTAAAGTCTCCAGCAGCCTGAGGAATTCCTTCAGGAGAAGTGGAAGAATCAACACTCAGGCTGAAGGCTCTCAGGCAAATAGCACAGCCAGAGCAGATCAACCTGTTACTATTGCCATGAGCTCCTATCTGAATACACAGCCACCTGGGACGACCGACAACCTGAACCGAGATCCTTTAGTGATATAACACACAGGTAACACAAATAATACACTATAAAACTGTTTTAAATGAATACATAGTCCGATAATGCATGGAAACCAGTTCTCTTCCATGCTATTATCTATAAGCATGATCTTTTCATTTTAATGATCATGCAACGTGTGGGCTTGTTAATCATTTATAGTATTCTGGTCTTGAGGTGGGCCGCTATTGGCCAGGAGAGAGAATCAAATAAGACTTATCTTTTGTACCACACACAGCAAACTTTGCTCGGCATTAAATGTCAGGCTCTGATTTGCATCTCTGTTCCCACAGTGCTCTGCGGGCAGACTCTCCTCTTCACATCTGCATCCATGCTGCCCAGAAATGATTTGCCTTTAGCAGTGCTTTAGAGATCTTTAAGATCATCAGTGCTTTCAGCTACTGATTTCTGTGTAATTTTTCATATATAAATATTTTTTAAAATATTTTTGAATCCAATTAAACTAAAATATATTTGTATTGTTTAATATAGTATGCTAGTCAAGTATACTTGATTTTTATTATTTTGATGCTGTTTTTTTGTGCTATATTTACTAATATATGCTTACTCCTATGTGTTTATAACAGTATTAGGAATATATTATTTGTGTTATGTATACAGACTTTTGCAATTAAAATAATTTAAGAAGGTATTTATTAGTCTGTTATTATTTTATTTGAAAGGTCACTATTGAAAGGAGAAACAATTGGTACACCATTAAAAAGTGATAATTAACTGATTAATTAAATGATGATAATATTAACTGTAAAAGGCTTTAAAAAACTTAATTGGTTAACAGGAAGTTTCCTATATATGGGTACAAATTGTAATATACATTAATAATGTAAGTTTATAGTAAAACTGTTAAATGTACCATTTTTGGAAGTAAAAAAAGAACAAGCCATCTTATAATTTACAGTGAAAAACTAACTGATACTTCATATTTTCCCTAGGTGATACTTCACATGTTTAATAGTTTTTATCATATTAGGGTTTTATGTTACAACTTATGTTGTTTAATTCAAATCTATTGCATTATTTTAGTGTCCTGTGTGTTACCATGATGGTGTTTTGTATGTACACCTTTCACATATTAGTATTTACCTCAGCTTGTGGAACGACTACTTGTGATGAACTTTGATTCTTCATGTGGCTTTCTCTTTACTACCCGTGTTATTATGGTGGTTGTCAGTACATGTTAAAGGTACAAAAATATTTTAGTAGCACGTGGACTTTACCGGCTTAAATTGTAATTTTTGAAAAATAAATTACAGTTTTAAACTGTAATATTTATGGGTTGTTTTGTAAATATGAACATAATTATTCTGGAAACTGCCAGTTTTGTCTGTGAAAACAATGTAGTTTAACAATGTAGTTACATAAACAGTTAAACAAAAATGTGACAATGCGAAAGATAAAAGTGTTGATGGCCCAGGGACATCCCCTTCTTAAGACATATTTACATATTTGGGCATAATAAAAATGTTGGCTGCTGTGTAAGTTCAGTGACTCGTAGCACCTCAGTGGAAGATGCTTCTCTTTATATTGCTGCTTTACATTATTATTTATGCTGAGGGAAAATGTGCAAAGAATTATTATTACGATGGACTTCTTGAGGAGTGTCAACATTGCTCCATTAGATGCAACTCTCCACCAAATATTTGCAAAACATTTTGTACCTCAAGTAAGTATCGTTTTTATATCTGATTCAAAACTTTTTTCATTTCCTTTTCATTTTCAAAACTAACACATTGAATTTACTCATTCTATGTATAAATGTAATAGTTACAGTTATGATAAGTCAACTTACTTCTTGCAGAATCAGTAAGATGTTTAGAATTTAAAAAAAATATGATTATAATGTTTTCTGCCCTGAAGAAGCTACATAACAATATTCAACATTCAATATATAATAGAATATTTGTCAATATATACATATATTCTGCAAGACAAATTACCTTTATTAACACAAATGATCATGTCGATATTAAAAACCATGAGGAAGTAAACTTAACAAAAATGTTAGTCTTGTGAAATATACGTATTATATAAATTCATAAAAATAGCTGTTTGATAGTTTCTCTAGGGCAGTACAAAATAAAACACCAAATACAATTATTATTTAAATGCTATTATTCAAATAAAATGATTTCAACTCTTGAAAATTCTGCAAAAGATATGACCACTTATGAGTAGAACTGTATAATGAAGTCCACATTGTCTTATGATTTCAGTCTCTTATTCAGTGCCTCATTGTGTCCTTTTCAGTCCCAGAGAATGAAGTTGAAAAGAATCAAAATATTCGTTTAATTTTGATCGTGTTTTTTGTGTTCCTGGGAGCTTTCACAGCACTGACCATTATTCTGCGAGTTATACGCAGAAAAACCTGTAAGCCCATCATGAACAAAGGTATACTGCTGAAAGACTTTTAAATTATTCAGAATAATTTAGACAGTTTTGTCCAATACATTGGTGCAAATGTTAGCACTTTAAACCATAATCATAGGACATACATATATTTTTAGTTTTCTGTACTTGATGCTATGTATGGCATTATTACAACAAATGTATTATTTCATTTTATATGATTTGTATGTCTAACTATGCTTAAGCTAGCAGTCATTGTTTTTATAGTGAAATTAATTGTGTGGGAAACAAATTCTTATAAAGTCAATGAAATGTCACACAGTGATAGGTCAAGAACAAAAGACATCTAACAGCGAGAGAGGCTTGAATGTCACAGAGCAAGAATCTGGATTGAACCAGCATCACTACAACTCCAACCTGCCTCTTCCCTCCACTGAGGAAGGCACCACATTGCTGGTTACCACAAAGACAGTGCAAGCTTACCACTGTACACCTGTCGTATAGGGAGGAGATCACTGGAACTTCTATAACAGCAGCAGACTCAGGAAACACTGCACATCATCTGGTTAACGGTGATAGTGAGCTTCGTCTCATCACTACCCTGTCCAGACTGGATAAAACTGTCATGACTGCTGGATGCACTAAAAATGGACACGGATTTGAACTTGAACACAGGATGGTATCTGACTCTTAGAAGTGAACATCTCAGTGTTGTTTAGATGTAAGAATTTTCTGCGATATTAGAAATGATAAAATATTAGAAACAATTTTCGCCATACTTTGTCCAAAAGGTCACTCTTTACACATTTTTTATCAATGCAAAACCAGTACACATTTATGCTGTATCTTTGTTATATTAAAATGTGTTACTTCAGTTATGAAGTCTTTCTATATGTAAATATACTAGAAGAATGAAATAAATGCATGGCATTTATGTAATAAATGCTTAAAAGGATAGTTCACCCATTTTTTAATCCACCCCCCCAAATGACCAGTGAGGTACAATGAAAGTCTAAAAGTCATCATTTACTTTAACTGTATGAAAAAAATGAACGTGAAGGTGACGGAAGTTATCAGTTTCCAACATTCTGCCTAACATTTCCTTTTGTTTCACCGAAGAACTAAAGTCATACAGGTTTGGAATGACA
Organism: Tor tambroides; assembly: GCA_021397915.2. Lineage (NCBI taxonomy): Eukaryota > Metazoa > Chordata > Actinopteri > Cypriniformes > Cyprinidae > Tor > Tor tambroides. Next base: position 20,138 of record JAFVLL020006221.1, on the reverse strand, counting down.
CGAGGGTGAGTAAACGATGACGGGTTTTTCATGTTTATGTGCACTGTCCCTTTAAATCAGACTTTCAGAATCCATTGACGTAAATTCGACTTCCAAATACTTTTCTTTATAATTTTATTAATTATTTATTTGTCTATGTAGGTATGACCCACGTGACAATGTTGCTGTCACGTGACACCAGGGCAATGTCATGTGACTGATACGAGCGCCGTACAGTGGCATTAGCGAGCTCTCGTTAGCACAATGATACAGTTTAACTCGGTAGAAGCAGTTCACTCATGCTAAACAATAAACCCTTACGATACTTCATAAAGTAGAGTACTCATATTTGTGATGCATTAAACGGCTTTAAAAAGTGCTAGTGTTGTCTAAGCTAGGCCTCGGTTGTACTGTAACGTTTAACTGGTCTGCAAATGAAACTATGGAGAACGACCCAGAATGTAAACAGTGTTGTTAAACATATTTTGGCATTAATCTGATACTTTTGGGGACCTACACAACCACGATTCATGTCGCTTGCTAAACTGTTTCATCTGGAATTTCAGAATGAACGGTGAGTTGTAAATGTTAGGTGATTTCATGCTGTTACGTTGTTTATTTGTATGTGCAGCAGATTTAAATATCTAAATATTGTTTGTGAGACAGTCAGAGGTTTCAAAACATTCAGTTTGTGTCACTGTAGTGTCAATATGCAGATCCTAAAATGTCATAACGTTGCTTATTTAAAGAACAAAATGACAAGACCATTTAAAAAGGAATAAAATAGAGTAAAATTTGAACTTTAAATTTGAAGAGTAAATTTCGAGTCTACATATCTCCATATCTTCAGTAGCAACAACTTCCTAATTTCTTTGTCTGTTGTTTTGACAGGTCATGTCAAATGTGTGACTATGTTGGGCTTCATTCAGGACAAAAATCACAGTGCATAAAATGAATAACAGTTTAACACTATGGTAAAAGATTGACTGCATACATATAAATCTGTCTGCACCCCCCTCTCTTTTTGAATGTAAATATATGTATAAGCCTATGTATATATAATTGTGTGAGTGTGTGCCACTAGACTAGATGAATGCGGTGGAACATTTTTTGAAACTCTCACCATTTAAATTCCACCCACACAAATATTCTCTCCCTCCCTCTCGCTGTGTGTTAGTGCAAAGATTTGTGTCTCAGTGTTATGTCTATCTGTCTGCCTCTGTCTCTACATCCAGTTCTCCTCATCCCTCTTTCATTTTTAGTGGTGCTATTGTTCTCAGGGTTGGGATTTGAACAAAATCTTAACCCTAAGCATTTCACTCGTACTGCACCGTTTGTGCTACAGACATGAATGACGCTTTAAATCATGGTGCTTTGAAAAGTCTTTCTATTACTTTTCTAAGCAAACAGACTTGTGATTTCTGTCTTTCAGATGATAAAAACAGGTAATAATAATAATAATTCATTACATTTATATAGCGCTTTTCAAGGCACTCAAAGCGCTTTACATACAAGGGGGGGATCTCCTCAACCACCACCAGTGGTGAAAAAATCCTTTGACTTACTTTGAAGGGGCTATATTTAGGGAACTAAAGGCTACAGAAACATCCTAACTTAGAATCATTTTCTTTTTAGTAACCATGGTCATTTTCATTTAGGAAATAGAACTTTTTTTTATTTTACAGGGAGAGTTCACCCAAAAATGAAAATTCTGTCATCATTTGCTCACCCAACCTGTATCAGTTTATTATCTGTTGAGCACAAAAGTTATATTTTGAAGAATGCTGGTAACCAAACAGTTGACAGTAGCCATTGACTTTCATAGTATGGGAAAAAAAATTGATCATGAAACTCATACAGGTTTGGAATAGGGGTGCGATATGACGATTTTTGATCGTGGACGATTAAAATGTCTCCACGATCTGCTTTTGAAGAAATATCGTGCTATAGCGCACATTCGATCAGCTGCAGTTTTGGTGCCGCCTTTTCAATATACTGTACAACGTGACATACATCAGTGTTAACTCTGCAGTAGAGTTACACTCACGGGACACTGCACTTATTCGCAATCACAAAAGTCCATTATTTGCATTTGCTTTAAAGCCTTGCCAGTTAAACATTTCATTCACATTCTGTTCTGACCGGAAGCGCGCGCAATCTAAAAAGCCTGTCAACAGCGCCTTAAAACTGGACTAAGTTATCTTTTGTGCTAAAACTGTCAAAACACAACGTTTTCAAATAGACTAAGTTGGTTATGTCTAAAATGAAAGTAAACAGCTGAGAGAAAAACGGATATGTGCCTGTATATTAGATACGTGCAGCTCTTAAAGGGACAGGACTAAACATGCTGCCCACTGTCATTAAAGGGATAGTTCACCCTAAAATTGAATTTTTCATTATTTACTCACTTACGTTGTCCCAAACCTGTATTAATTTCTTTCTTGTGCTGAACACAATAGAGGCTATTTTAAAGAATGTGGGTAACTAAACAGTTTCTGGTCTCCACTGACTTTGATAGTAGGAAAAAAATAGCCTACCATGGCTATTTGTTTTCCACAGGTTTAAAACAACTTGATAGTGAGTAAATGATGGTATAAACATAAAACACTATGACAGAATTTTTATTTTAGAGTGAACTATTCTTTTAATTAATAAAATAACAAAATCCAACAAGAAAAATCACTCACTACTAACTTTAATACAGTTGCTTTAATAGGAATCAAACCATAGTGTTTTATTTTTAGACTTGTTCATTCAATTTCTTGAATGCACCTGCCAACTGTACCTGAAAACAAAGCACTGTTTGTTTTATTTGTATATTATGTGTATTTGTAATTTGTATCTTTGTGCTTTTTTTGAATAACAAGGATAAAATAATGACACAGATTTTTATCTTCGCCCACTTTGGCCTAAATATCGACCATTCTTTTTTTATATATATATATTGTTACCTTGAAAGGCTTTGTCTTTATAACAGGGAAATTAGTTTGGCTGTAATGCTCAGACAACTTGCAAAATAGTAAAACCAACCTGACAAAGTATCGTGATAAAATCATGATATTTTTTAAAAAAATCGTGATATGTTATTTTTGCCATATCGCCCACCCCTAGTTTGGAACGACTTGAGGATTTTACTATTTTACTGATCTGTTTATAATTTAACTGCATGTACATTTAACATGTATTTAACTTCATGTATTTGAAATGCTAATTATCTTTATGGAAATGGAGAACTCAGATAAAGGTCAATTCTTGACTTATATTTGTCTTTTGCTTGGCTCTCGCAGAGCTCCATATGGGAAGGCGGTGGACATGTGGTCGGTGGGGTGTATTTTGGGAGAACTGAGTGATGGGCAGCCCCTGTTTCCGGGCGAGAGTGAAATCGACCAGCTCTTCACCATTCAGAAGGTGTTGGGGCCCTTACCACCAGAGCAGATGAAGCTGTTTTACAACAACCCTCGTTTCGCTGGACTAAGAGTAAGGACCTGTCTTCTTCTGTCCTGTTCTGTTCTGTGCTTTCCTCTCCTTGCCTCTTCTCTGCTCTCCTTTCCTATGGCACGGATCCCAGTATTCTGAATAAGTGGCTGTCTATGACTCATGTATCGCTATGTGCCAGTGTGAAACACAACTGGCTTTGCCTTGACAGGGCTGATCACAGTACATAATATTCACACACATGCACATACACTGACACATACATAGCCTCAAAAAGTATTTTGACACTTTTGGACACTCAAGTCACATTTTAAATGCTACTTTGTTTTTAGGGATGTCCCTATCAGGTTTTTTGTGCCCCCGATCCGAGTTATTGAATACCGAGTTCCTATCCAATACTTGTATTTTCCTAGTGCTTGGTGCACATTTCAAGTACTGTACATTGAAGTTATTAAAATCAATCCAGTGTATATGGGGATGTGCAGAGACTTTCTCAGGGGCAGGGGCTCAGATGTAAAATAGGGACATCTGTCATCACTAATATCCAATATAACAATTACTATATATACTGTATACTATATAATAAGATACACACTATCTCTCTATATATGCACACGCTGTTTAAAGACATTGGAAGTCTGTTTACTGTGTGGTCTTGTATTTTATATGTACGTTAAGCAGATTAATTGCAATATAAAGGGAAAAAAGTTGAGATAAGGTTAGAAAGCATGAAGTTTGCGAATGCCAAAATGTCAGTCTATCAGTCAAGTCCAAAGCAAGACGCAACCCATAGCAATGCATTATGATTTTTTTTTATTTGCTTTGTCATTTTTTTCAAATAGTACTATTTAGGTTTAACTGAGTTTTTATTTCAGTTTTTATATATTTCTATTTAGTAATTCTAATGCTTTAGCCTATTGTAATGCTTTCGCATCTTAATGCAATTAATCAGTCATAAGTATTCTATATTTGTTATGAATTATGAGATTGTTCCACTTTATTCTTTAGTCTTGCCTCTTTCTTTAATTATATATGTGTGTTTTGTTGCAGTTTCCTTCTGTAAGTCATCCTCAGACGCTTGATCGAAGGTACCTGGGCATCATCAATGGACTCATGTTGGATTTAATGAAGGTAAAACGGTCTGCAACATTCTTTAGAGAACAGTATTCCCTTTCGAATCCCCGTAGTTGTGATATATTTGCTGTTGATTTATTTTAAAATAAACTTCAGGTGTCATATCACCCCCAAGTGTAAAGTGTTATTAAAGACCGAATGTGAATGAGTTTTATTGCTGTAGTGTGGCGTGACTCTCCTCATTCTCTTTTCACTGCTTCAGAACCTGCTGTGCCTGAACCCCACCGAACGCTTTCTGACAGAACAGTGTCTGAACCACCCAGTGTTTCAAGGCCTTAGAGGGCCAGAGCGGCCAGCTGCCCCGTCACCCACCCCACCTCGCTCCTCAAAGAGAAAACCATACCATGGAGACAACACCATACCCAGCCGGTCAGTAATAGCTGCTTCTATGATCTAGGTTAATGTGTGATTTCCAAGCCACTAGTGGCAGCAAACGGAGCTGCCAAAATGACATATGTTTCTTAATCACTACTGCATGTTGGCTTCGCCCCTGAATAAGCATTGTTCAAATAAACAGATAGTCCACTGGTTTAGCCAGAAGCTGAGATGTTGAGCAATGTTTTAAAAGTGCCACAGGAAGTCTTTTTCAGGAAGTCAACCTGTCCTGAATAACCTACGCTGCCACTGAAATGTGAGAAAGAATGTTATAACATTATGACAAAATTACACTTCACCTTTCAGTGTGAATCATAAATAGAACACCTGGCATTTTGTAAAATGTATTTGTTTTAAAAGGTATATGTGGATATAGTCGAAAGTATTGACTTAATTTGTTTCTCATGTTCTTTTCAAGCTAAAGGTTTAAAATTAAATTAGTTTTAGTTAGTTAAAATTAGTTTTGTAGAAGCTTTTCTAAGCTAAAGGTTGTTTTAAAGTAAACATATGATTTTGAAACATTACAGAAAAATCACTTAGATAATTAGAAAAGCACCCAGTGTTATTTTAGTACTTTAGTATTCATATACTATTATAGTTCCAGTGTTATTTTAGTATTTTAATATTCATTTAGTTATTTTAGTACTTTAGTATTCATATACTATTATAGTATTTATTAATATTTTGAAATAGCTATTGTTTTTATGTTTAGTTTTCATTTAGATTGTAGTTTAAATTTTAGAAATTTTGTGCTGCGCTATTTTCTTCTTTTTTGTAATATTTGTATTTAACTTTAATTTATATTTTTAGTAAGTTTAAGTAATTTTAGTATTCATTATTAAACTTATCTTAGTCTGGTTAGGTTAGTTGCGGGAGAAACATGTCTAATTTATAAGTTTTATGAGTTTAATTTTTTCTTCTAATCTTTAGATTTTTTTCAGCCTTATTCAAATGATTTGTTTTAATGAATAGCTTAGTTAACAGTAACAACAGTAAACCAAGAAATCATGGGAACCAAAATGATCAGAAGTTACATGAATTTTTGTCCAAAATGAAAATTTACAATTATTTAAATGAATAGTATTAAACTGGGGTCCAGCATACATGGGAGCTCCTTCAGTGCTTTTTTTAAAATCACCCCAAGTTGCACCTCTTGAAGCTGGTTCAAAAAATGTCCAGAATATAACCATTTTGTGTTTATCCATGCAGGAGCCACGCCAGTAAAAGTTCAGGTCACCGGCGCGCTAACAGCAAGGACTGCTCGTCTCTACCACGCCATGAGGACCTCCACCGGAGCACCGACAGCTTCCTGAACGGCAGCAACATGCCGACCTCATCCACCCTGAGTCCCACGCTACACCCCAAGAGCTACCAGGCCCAGACCCTGAGCCGCTCGGCTTCTAGCAACAAAGACCTGGCCAACAACAACCTTCCTCACCTCCTCAGCCCCAAAGACACAAAGGGAAAGACCGAGTTTGATTTCAACCTGGGGCCTAAAGCTGGAGGTGCCACTGTGGGAGGAGACACCTCTACCGGCAAGTACCTCAAGTCGTCCAAACAAGGCCGCCATTCGTCCTTCCTGGAAGGGAAGACCAGCACGCTGCAGTCTGGGGACAAACACAGTCGCCATAACTACATGGAGTCCTCGCACGGATCCATGCCTTCCACATCCTCCTCCAAAAGCTCCTCATCCTTCCTCAGCCTGTCCAAGAGCCACGGAGCACTGAACGATGCCAAGTCCGTTAGCAATCTGGCCGAGACACGACTCCACCTAGACGATCCCATGGTGGGATCAGGCTCAGGCTCCCGCTACTTCCCGTCCAGCTGTCTGGATCTAAACGCGGCCCCTGGGAGCCCCAGAGGCGAACGGCACGCTGGGACGGAGCGCCAGGGTCACAGCCCCAGCGGTCGGGGGAACGCACGTCTAGAAGGGGGCACTCTGGACTCGCGACGTTCTTCGGGTCGGAAAAAGACGCCGGATGAACCGAAGGCTACAGACACGCTGGACCCAAGCAGGGCCGCGGGAGCAGGGGGCGGCCATGCTCACAACTTGCCCTCCCCTCATGAGTCCTATCCTTACGGTCTCGGCTACACCAGCCCGTTTTCCTCACAGCAGCGACCTCATCGCCACTCCATGTACGTGCGGAGAGAGCGACACCGGCCACACGGCCAGGAGGCGAATTTGGTGGTCGGGCAGGGAGCGCCAACACGTGCCAGCAGCCTACAACTCCTCTCGCCGCAGCTCCAGCATCGCACACTCCCACGCCACAACACCAGTTCCTCTCGAGAAGAACTCACGCAAGATCTGAGCAGGGTCAGTGACCTGCTCTCGTTTTATCTCCGTGTCCTGTAGCATATTAGAGTAGGCGCCAATCTCGCTCATCTCCGTTGCTTCCCCTGATCAGCATTTGAATATTTCTATCCAAGCAAGGATGCCCTCTTACTCATCTGTTCGTCTTTGTCTGAATATTACTAGTCTTCTCTACTATTCGCAAACAGGAGTATTACAAATAGTGCTTGTTCACCGTAATAATCTCAGGAGATTCAATTTGTGATGTGTTTGCATGTGTGTATGTGATCTAATTTATGATATGGCTCTGCTGCATCCTGCATTCATGCGTTTTGTTTTGTTCTCTCTGATTATTACATGCACACTCCCAGTGTCTCCCAGTGTCTGCTTATTTTGCTGTGTGTTTATGTCTGCAGAATGACCAGTCTCCCAAAGAGAAGCCTCATTCTCGACCCCCGATTAAAGATTCTACGAGGGACAATACAGCTTCCTTCCACTCACAACGCCCAAAAAATGAGGTCCGAGGTCTCAACAGGACCCTCAGAACGCACGCGTCCACTTAGACACTCACTAGTTGCTACTGTTTTTCATGCAACGTCTTATCTTTGTTTTTTGAATACACTGATCATAAAAGCGATTCACTTTTAGCTTTCATCGATATGGATGTTTTGTAAATGTTCATGTCATTACATTAACTGCTAGCTCATGTCTTTAGCATTAAATATCTAGGTTCTTAGTTAAAAAGACAGTTTACCCAAAAATGAAATTTCTGTTATTATTTACACACCATCATGTTGTTCTAAATTCAGCTTTCTTTTTTAAGTGAATTCAATTTTAAAAATGTTATTTTTATGTGCAGTTACAGTGTAGGGACTGAAGCTTTTGAACTTCAAAATGGAGACAAAACAAAAAAGTAATATGACTTGGCATATCATGTTCCATGATCCACAATAGCAGAACAAACCAAAAATCCATAGTCAAAAGTCTTTTCTTTTGTGTCACACAGGTGACACAGGTTTGGAATGATATGAGGGTGAATAAGTGATGACACAAATTTCATTTTTGGGTGAACTGTCAGTTCTCACTGATTCTTCTCTTCCTTAATCATTCCTTTCTCCCCAAGCAAATATTCAGTTATAGTTTGTGCAATATGTTGTAGGAACTGCTGTCTTATATGCTATCCTGTAGTGTGACCATCCTCTTGTAACTCAGGCTGGGATGTACCATGACACTCATATGGAGGATGGAAACTCATCCAAGGAAAACAGAATGATCTACAGTGACTCAATGCCTCGCAGAGTGGGAAGCTTTTACAGAGGTACCCAAAAAATGTACTAGACATATTGTGAAATATTATTTCAAATAATTGCTTTCTATTTAATACATTCTAAAATGTAATTTATTCCTGTGATGGCAGAAAACTGAATTTCCACAGCGACCATTACTCCAGTTTTCAGTGTATAACATGATCCATGATCAGAAATGATTCTATTATGCTGATTTGCTGCTCAAGAAATATTTCTTATTATTATTGATGTTGAAAATCATTTGATATTTTTGTGGAAACAATGATCACATATAAGTTCAAAATAAATAGCAATTATTTGAACTAGAAACCACTTGTAACATTATAAATGTCTTTACTGCCACTTTTGATATTGTGTCTTTCCTGAATAGAAGTATTATATTACAAAAAGAATCCCTAAAAAAGGCCCCAAACTTTTAAACGCTAGTATATGTAAATACAGTACGTATTTATGGTGTAATAATGTTTGACTTATGCTTTGATATTCTAACTTTTTTTTGTTCTGTCCTTTTGTGCAGTCCCCTCTCCTCGACCTGACAACTCGTTCCATGAGACTGCCGGACAGAGTAGAGTACCAGCGGTGGCGGTGGAAAGCACAGCCATGACAAACCACCCCAAACGTCAGACCAATTTCGACCCCTGGTGAGAGAACACGCTTGTTAAGGCCCCTCGATCTAGACAAATTATTCTGTGTGCGTATACTTTGGCTGTAAGATGATATGCTTTGTTAAGCTGGCAGTGACAACAGTAAATATTTGGCTTTAAATGAAAAACTAGAACATCAAGGTAAAAATAATTAGTGTCCTCAACGGTTTTGAGATGTCTGGCAACAGAGGGAGCTGAAAATAATATACAACTTTACATTCTCTCTAAATTCACTGGTGATAGGCAGAAATATATTATAATTTTTTTTTTTTTTTTTTGATTGATTGATTTGCTTTCATTAGCCAGTTCTCTGATAATATGGCTGTTTATGTTTAATGTAATAAGGTGAATCTTAATAAAAGTTCCGTCATATTTAACAAAAATACACTATATGGACAAAAGTATCAGGACACCTGATCATTACGCCAGCAGGGACTTATCCAGTGACATTGCAACCTAAATACATAGACATTAATATGGAGTTGTTCCCCCTCTTTGCTGCTATAATAGATTATCACAAGGTTTCGGAGTGTTTATGTGTGAATTTTTGCCCATTTGTTCAGTTGAGCATTTGTGAGGTCAGACACTGGTGTTGGATGAAAAGGCTTGGCTCGCAATCTCCGTTCTAGTTCATCCCAAAGGTGTTTGATGGGGTAGAGGTATAGATCTTATGATCTATTGCCCATAATGTCCTGGTATGCTGAAGGGGTCCAGACCAAACCCTGAAAAACAGCCCCATAACTTTATTCCTTGTCCACCAAATTTTACAGTTGGGAAAATGCAGTCAGGCAGGTGATGTTAGGGCTGCAAAATGATTAATCACAATTAATTGCATTCAAAATAAAAGTTCATGTTTACATGCTTATATGTGTGTGTACTGTTTACTGTGTATATTTATTATGTATAAAGACACACATACATTATATATATATATATATATATATATATATATATATATATATATATAATGTATGTGTGTGTGTATGTACTGTGTATATTTATTATATATATTTAAGACACACATGTATATATTAAAAAATATATATATTTGTATGTGTATATATTTATATTTGTATATAATTTATATTATATATAAATATAAATATTTTGTATATAAATCTAACATATTTTTCCTTAATATATA